>JAJQKJ010000526.1:0-192602 GCA_029574335.1 Rana kukunoris | reverse complement strand
CCCCCCCCCCCCCCCCCGTTTTTGGGGAAATTCACTCTAATTTAATTTTCCATGGCCAGACGTGAAGAGAGATTTTCTGCAGAACTACGAACACCCGAAAGCAAAAAAAAATAAACCTGATAGTGGTTTTAATTCCTCCCTATTCTATGTAAAATCTAAGAAAACATATTGACATTATATACTGTACATTTAATTGAAGTACGGTATCTTGTATATATCTGAGAGCCTGCTTCTTACTTTTGATTAGCTTTCCTTCATTTGGCTGAAATAAAATCTTTTTAAAAAACTGTGAGGTCACATTGTTGGATCATAGCCAACATCCTGTTAATTTATCAGTAACGCAAAAACATATTTTTGTATCTGTCTTTTCTTAATACAGTGGTCATTAACCTTGCCTCAGAAGCCTCCTCCCCTCCCCTCCCCTCCCCAATCCAGCCATTTATTAATCTGCTCTAAGTTCTTCTTACTTTACACAAGTTAAGTGACTTCAGTCCGGACTCAGCACACTCACTGTCTGCAAGCTTCCAGCTAGAGCCAGGCTTCTCGAGTCCTCGGCTCCTCTTGCTCACAGTGCCGACACAGCTCCCTGCGCTCCTCTGATCCTCCCACCTTGCCTCCGGCCGTGAGTGACGTCACGGCGCTGGCAGGGACTACGAGACTCCTCCGTAGGGGGAGCGGCACTAAACAGTGAAGCTGACAGGGCAGAGAGGGAGGTGACGAATGCAGGAGCGCACTCGTGACTCAGCACACAAAATTTGTTTAGTGCCGCTGCCCGCTGGCTATGACACACAGGTGTACACACTGGCAGCTGTGGCAGAACTTCACCTGCGCCCCCCCTCCTATAGCAAATGGTCGCGCCCAGGGCACTCGACCCTCCCGCCCACCCCTTGTACCGGCCCTGATCTCTATATGCGAAGAGATGGGGGTGGCGTCCACGGACGTATTCCGTGTCCAGGGTCCTGCTGTTTTTACAGCGTGGAGTGGATAAGAAACTTGCCTTAAGCACCATTAAGGGGCAGATTTTAGCCTTGGCTATGTTCCTTTAACGGCCTTTGGCGGCCCATTCCCTGGTGGGTACCTTTTTGTACAGGGGGTTCGTCATGTGCTTCCCCCTGTTAGACCACCTCTTCCTCCATGGGATTTGAATATGGTGCTCTTGGTTCTTCAGGAACCTCTCTTTGAAAATATCAGAGAGATTCCTCTCTTGACACTATCTCAAAAGGTGGCCTTTTAAGTGGCCATTACGTCTGTTAGACGTTTTTCTAAATTGGCAGCCTTGTCTTGCAAGTCACCATACTTGGTCCTTCATAAGGATAAGGCAGTGCTACGCCCGCAGCCTTCCTTCCTTCCTTTCTTTCCGAAGGTTGTTTCGGCCTTTCACCTCAATGAGAACATTGTCCTTCCATCCTTGTGTCCTCGGCCGGCACATCCTAAGGAGGTTGCACTTCATACTTTAGACATGGTACGTGCCTTGCGGGTGTACCTGTCTGCTACGGCTACGGGTGTACCTGTCTACTATGACATAGGATGCATTAAGGTGAAAAAACATGAACCTTTCAAGCCATTTAAGTTTATGCAAATAGTCAATATTTTCAGTGTTCACCTTGTTTTTCAAGACCTCTGTAATTCACCCTGGTATGCTGTCAATCAACTTCTGGGCCACATCATGACTGATGGCAGCCCATTCTTGCATATTTAATGCTTGGAGTTTGTCAGAATTCGTTTTTGTTTTTTGTTCACCCGCCTCTTGAGGAATGACCACAAGTTCTTAATGGGATTAAGGTCTGGGGAGTTGCCTAGCCATAGACCCATCATTTTAATTAAGAATTTTCCAATTCTTATGGCAATGTGTTCAATCCTGCTGGAAAATGCATTGTTCCTCACCAAACTGTTTTTGGATGGTTGGGAGAAGTTGCTCTTGGAGGATGTTTTTGTAGCATTCTTTAGTCATGGCTGTGTTCTTAAAGGGGTGTTCCACCCAAAAATATGACCCCTTCTTAATCCACTCCTCACCCCCATACATGCCACATTTGGCATGTAATTTTTTTGGGGGGGAGTGGGGGCTTCAGTAGGAGTGGGACTTCCTGTCCCACTTCCTGCTTCCGCCGAGGGGCTGGTTAGGCGATTAAGCTTAATCGCCTACACCAGCCCCCTCCCTGTAGGCGATCACATGGGACACTGACAGGTCCCATGCGAATCGCCTCTCCAATCAGCGGCGACCGCGCCGCGCACGCATGCGCAGTACGGCTCGCGCATGCGCAGTGGGTGCCCGGCCGTGAAGCCGAAGGCTGTCACGGCTGGGTGCCCACAGACAGGATGGAGACGCCGGCCGGGGAGGGGGGGGCAGAGGAGCGGAGCCCCGGTCGGCGCGTCGCTGGAACGCAGGAGCAGGTAAGTGAGTGTTTATTAAAAGCCAGCAGCTACACTTTTTGTAGCTGCTGACTTTTAATAAACACCATTTTTGGCTGGAACACCCCTTAAGCAAAATTGTGAGTGAGCCCACTCCCGTTGACTGAGAAGAAACCCCACACATGAATGATTTCAGGATGCTTTACTGTTGGCATAACACAGTGCTGATGGTAGCGCTCACCTTTTCTTCTCAGGACAAGGTTCTCTTTGGATGCCTCAAACAAGTGGGTTCCATCAGAGAAAATGACTTTACCCCAGTCCTCAGCAGTCCAATCCCTGTACCATTGGCAGAATATCAGTCTGTCTCTGATGTTTTTCCTAGAGAGAAGTGGCTACTTTGCTGCCCTTCGTGACACCAGGCCATCCTCCAAAAGTCTTATGCCCTGTACACATGATCGGAATTTCCGATGGGATAAAATCCGATGGAATTTTCAGTCGGAATTCTGTTCAAGCTGTCTTGCATACACACTGTCAGACCAAATTCCGACCGTCCAAAGCGCGGTGACGTCAAACACCACAACGAGCCAAGGAAAATTAAGTTCAATGCGTCGACTTGATTCTGAGCATGCATGATTTTTTCTCTGTCGGAGTTCCACACAGACAATTGGAATTGTTTTCGAAACTCCGACGGAAAAAGTCCAATGGGGACCACACACGGAATATCCGATGAAAAATGGTCGTGTGTACAAGGCATTAGCCTAACTGTGCATGCAGATGCACTCACAACTGTCTGCTACTTTTCCCGAGCAAGCTCTACAGTATATATGTTTTAAAGATGAAAAAAGTGTTTACTATGAATCTCAAAGCCAGAAAAGTCCTTCAAAGTCTCTCTCCCGCTACAATTCCCCTAATAATGTTTAGTAAGATTAAAGTGTGTGCATTGGACAAACTCTTTTTGTTGTTTTTGATACAGTAGGAAAGGTTAAAAACTCTTATTTTTTGTTGTCTGTGTTTTGTTCAGGAGATTGCCCCTTTGCTTCCTATCCCACAGATGCAACAGATGCAACAAGAAATAAGAGGAAATCCCTACAAAGTGATTACAATTCCCTTTGTAGACAGACAGTTGTTACGGGAATAGATATCCCCTTTGGTAGATTCCCCCTCTCCTCCTGTCCAGGTGACTAACTTTGTCATGGCAAAAATGGTTTCCAAGACAAATAGAGGTGCGCAGTGCAGTAATAAAAACCTAAAATCGTGAAAAAGACAGAACTTTTTCCTGTTTACAGTGCCACCATCCAGATATAACTGTCTGCTGGTGGGAGATACACGGCACAGATTGTTGAATGTATGTGATGATAAAATCTGACAAGGGTTCTAATTCTTCCCTACTGTATCAAAATTTGAAAATAATTTTGAATATACTGTATACATTTCAAGTAACTGTATTACACAAATAGTGGCCCCAGCTCCACATCTTCTTATGCCAAAGACAAATCGCACCTAAAGTTGCATCTAATGTCTTTCTGTAGCACCATCTTAATAGGTGCGATTTCAAGTACTGGGATTTTGAAAACGATTCCTGCACTATTTTTGGTGATTTCATGTGTGTCTTGCAGTGACTTCTGTGCATGAAATCGCACAGATGTCTGCAAGTCGCAGATAGTCACACTGTCCTGCGACTTTTCAAAGCCGTAAATAGTGTTAAATGGGGCTTAATCCCACAATCTCTGCATTAGGCTCCACATTTTGTTGAGACAACCCTAGAAGTGGATTGTATTAATCAGTTTGTGACTTTAAAGGGAAATGTATTATGATAAAAAACAGTTGAGTGGTTCGTGCACTGGCTTTGCTGAGAATTAACATTACATGCAAAAACTCACCTGGTGAAAAGTTAAGGGTCCCTGGCAACAGTATTCAAACCACAGCAATTATGTAAATTGTAGCTATATTTTACAATTTGCTTTCCTCCATTGTCCACTCCTTTTTTGAACAGTGTACATACACACATTTCCTGGTTACTATGAAGAAGTGGCAATTTTTTATCATATTGCCAAGTTATTTATAACTTCGGGTGTGATGGGTTGAGTTTAAATGAAGGGTCTGTTGATCAGTGATTATTTCAGATCAATTGTTTGATATCGTCATTGGCACACGGGTTGATTTAAAGGCAAATAGACTGTTAGCTTTGCAAGTACAGTTTCACCATGAGCTTAATCACTTAGGACCCGGACCATTATGCAGGTAAAGGACCTGGGCAGTTTTTGCGATTCTTTAACTGACAATTGCACGTGCGATGTGGCTCCCAAACAAAATTTACGTATTTTTTTCCCCCCACAAATAGAGCTTTCTTTTAGTGGTATTTGATCACCTCTGCGGTTTTATTTTTTTGCGCTATAAACAAAAATAGAGCGACAATTTTGAAAAAAATATATATATTTTTTACTTTTTTGCTATGATAAATACCCCCAAAAAAGATAAAAAATATTTTTTCTCAGTTTAGGCCGATACATATTCTTCTACATATTTTTGGTAAAAAAAGGGCCAGATTCTCATAGAATTCCGGCGGCGTAGCGTAAGCCATTTACACTACGTACGTACTAGAGCAAGTGCTTTAATCTCAAAGCACTTGCTCCGTAGTTTTTCGCCGGCGTAGCGTAAATCGCCCAGCGTAAACCTGCGCAATTCAAATGGGGCGGCTTGTATTTAAAATTAAGCGCGCCCCCGCGTCGAACGAACTGCGCATGCGCCGGCCAGGGAAAAAGCCCAGTGCACATGCTCCAGCTCACGTCGGAAAGCGTCGTTGAAACCGACGTCAAAACGACGTGAGCGTCATTTACGCAACTCCCTATTCGCGAACGAGTTAGTAAAACGACGTAAGCGACGGAAAAAAGCCGACGCTGACCCGACGCCATACTTAACATGACATCCGACGGCATCCGACGGTACTTCGTAAGGTTACTCCACATAGAAGCTGGGGTAACCTTACGCGGACGAAAACGACGTACGCGACGACGGGGCGGCGTAAAAGCGATCGGGAATCGACGTACTAGCCTCATTCGCATATGCAAATGAGAAAACAACGTAAAGGCCACCTAGTGGCCGGAGTTGTCATTACACCTACGATCCGCAAGTGTAATGGTTTTACACTTGTCGGATGTTGCAGCGTATCTATGCAAAAGTGATGCTAAGCATCACGCGCATAGATACGAGGCAAAAAAAACGGCGATACGACGGGGTATCTGAGATACTCCGTCGTATCGCCGCTGAGAATCTGGCCCTAAGTGTTTAACAATTTGTTTTGCGCAAAATTTATAGGGCCAGATTCTCATATATTTTCGGCGGTGTAGCGTAAGCCATTTACACTACGCCGCCGCTGCGTGCTAGAGCAAGTGCTTTATTCTCAAAGCACTTGCTCCGTAGTTTGCGTTGGCGTCTCGTAAATCGCCAAGCGTAAACCCGCGCAATTCAAATGGGGCGGCTTGTATTTAAATTAAGCGCGCCCCCGCGTCGAACGAACTGCGCATGCGCCGGCCGGGGAAAAAGCCCAGTGCGCATGCTCCAGCTCACGTCGGGAAGCGTCGTTGAAACCGACGTCAAAACGACGTGAGCGTCATTTACGCAAGTCCCTATTCGCGAACGAGTTAGTAAAACGACGTAAGCGACGGAAAAAGCCGACGCTGACCCGACGCCATACTTAACATGGCGTCCGACGGGACACGACGGCATCCGACGGGACCTCGTAAGGTTACTCCACATAGAAGCTGGGGTAACCTTACGCGAACGACGTACGCGACGACGGGGCGGCGTAAAAGCGATCGAGAATCGGCGTACTACTTCATTTGCATATGCAAATGAAAAAACGACGTAAAGGCCACCTAGTGGCCGGAGTTGTCATTACACCTACGATCCGAAAGTGTAATGCTTTTACACTTGTCGGATGTAGAAGCGTATCTATGCAAAAGTGATGCTAAGCATCACTCGCATAGATACGAGGACAAAAAAAAGGCGTTACGACGGGGTATCTGAGATACTCCGTCGTAACGCCTCTGAGAATCTGGCCCATAGTGTTTACAAAATAGGGGATAGTTTTATGGCATTTTTATTTATTATATATATTTTTTTCACTACTAATGGCGGCGATCAGTATTTTTTCGTGACTGCGACATTATGGCGGACACATGGGACAATTTTGACACATTTTTTGGACCATTGTCATTTTCACAGCAAAAAATGCTATACAAGTGCATTGTTTATATGTTTCTGAATTAACCTGACTCCTATTTGGGCTTGTTCCATAATATATACTGACATTGGTGATACATCTTTATTAATTTTGTATGTTATGGATTGTTAACATCATTTCTATAGATTGTATAAGGTGGAAATGGTACATTTTAGGCCTACTAGCAGAGAACTGGGAGAGGCTTGAATTCATTGACAGATACAGTAAGTTTAAAGCAGTATTAAACCTAAAATGTAATATATTGCAGCTTCCCAGTAATTAGATCAGTTTTATTTTCTTTGTTTTTTTCTCTGTTTTCACCTGGTGATCTGGCCAGTAACATACCTGCTGTAATAGAGTGCCTCAACTCTGGATGAAGGAACACTGACCATTCTTTAGAGACATTAACAAATTAGAGCCAAATCCCATCTAACGCTGTATGAGCAGTTACAGCAAACAAAAACTGTTGTTTCTTTTGGTATAAAGGTTTTACATAAATAAAAGCTGATCATTGTAGGCACCTCTGCTAGTGAGTGGTAATGGTTTGTTTCATCTCTGTAACTGATACATTCTGCTGGAGTGCTTGTACTTTTGAAAAGCAACATACTTTCTGGATGGATCACTATGCAATAGATGAAAGAAAGCCTAAAAAATGAATGTAACTATCACATGAAATGGTAAGCTGCGATAAACTAAATGTCTGCTTTTTGGGTTTAATACCACTTTCATTTTGTTGCCTGATGTTAGCATGCTTTTTTCTTTTTTTTTTTTTTATAACGTCACCTTTTTTATTATATGCACCTCTTAAATCTGTAATGCCGCGTAGACACGGTCGTTTTTTGTGATGAAATAAAACAACGTTTTAAAAAACATCATTTAAATTGATCGTGTGTGAGCAAAACGTTGTTTTTTGTCTTCAAAAAAACGACAAAAAAAAACCTCCAACATGCTTGAATTTTTTTTGTCGTTTTTCAAAACGTAGTTTTTTGTTTCACAAAAAGTCACCGTGTGTAGCAAAAACGTCGTTTAAAACAACGTTTTTCAACCCGCGCATGCCCAGAAGTTAGTTATGAAGCGAGCTTCATTGGAAAAGAGTGGTGAACGTAACCTCGCTTTTTGTGAAAAAAACGATGGTGTGTATGCAACATCGTCTTTGAAAAGTGACGTTTTAAAAACGTTGTTTTTTACTTCACAGAAAACGTCGTTTTTTTTCATCACAAAAAATGATCGTGTGTACGCGGCATAAGAACCTGCTGGTTAGTTAAAGCGGGGGTTCCGCGGGAATACAATTTTTTTTTTAAATCTTATTCTGCCTCTGTTACTATACCAAATCTTGTACTCACCAGTCCTAGTTTTGCAGCTGCGAGCATTTAGATTTCCCTGCAAAGTATACTTTATAAAAATTATAGATGGACGTTTCGATCTTCAGTGTGGGCACTCTGAAGCTGAACGCTATTTACTTCCTGGGATGCGGTGAATGCTGTCCCAGCATTCACCGCTCTATCCTGCGCATGTGCAGTGTTGACGGCAAGCCGCACCGTCAACACTGCACAGTTGCCATCGCAACGGCCGGCATCATGATAATGACACGCCCGGTTGTGACGAGCCACAACAGATCTTTTCTCACAGCAATAGCTCATAACGAATTGAGCAGCTGATGAGAAAGAAGTAAGTGTATGCCAGCCAGCCAGCCTTTACACCTGTTTTCCATCACTTAAGATGGCGGAATTGTATCCGCCCTCGTCACATGACCGGCTGCAGAGTCATGTGACGTGCAAACTCACGCGAGAATTGCTCTGCTGTAGAAAAAAGATTCTTCTCCTCGTCAGCGTCACAAGAGCCTGCAGACTAATCTCAGTAATCTATGCGGCGACGAAGCGACACACCCAATCCCGCGGGATACCAACCAGGGAGTGCCTGCTTACTGAGACGAAAATAAGGTGTAACGGTCACCACCGTTTACAACCTTCCATCCAACCACGCCAAGCTTATCTGACACACTGCGACAATCTTGCATACACGATCCATTCCATTTCCCTGAATCAAGACGAGACTCTGCTCTGTACTTGTTTCCAAATGACTGAACACTTTATTGGTTTCTTCTCAGCTTTTTATACAGTACAAGATGTTACAGTTAATCACAGGACAATGCAATCTCCACCCCCCTATTCACACACTATGGGTAGTAACTGTGCAGACAATTCGGCACCGATATATTTAGCATGACTTAACTACTGCCTCAGAGAGAATGACATTCCTGTAGATAATGACATCAAAACAAAATACTGTCACACAATGATTTCCCTTCAAACCATATCTTTAGACAGACGGCTGTTTCTAAAGGGAAGGTTCTTACACCTGGGCGTCAATACATTCCTAAACATAGAGAAAGATACCAGGATATATCCTAAGATAAAGGCTGGTCCTAGCGCTCAATGGATAGATCTTCTAATTTAATAGGTATTGAAATGTATATGCAGAAAAAGCAGCTATTATAATTAAAAAAGTATGTGTGAAAAAAGTATGTCTCTATGAGGCATTAACAGCGCTATATGATTATGAATCAATTAAACTCAGAAGTTCAAACTCTGCTTTTGTGAGGTGAAAAAATCCACCAGAACCTCCTATCCTTAAAAAGGTAGCTAACCTCAGATGGTAAAACAATATTGATACTGCTATAACACTTGAAATAAAAGAATAGTAGAATAAAAATTATGTATATATATATATATGACATAATATTCCATAAAAGATGTCTCATGGGTGCTTTTTTTGAAACACAGTCTATGGTATTTTAAAAGTGAAGAGATCTTGAAATTGATTGAGCAAAAAAAACAACAAATCCAGGTTTTCCTTCACTTGTAGTCCCCCTCAAGGTTTTGTACTCACCAGATTGACATGGGCGCCCTCTGAAGACGTGAAGCCAATCACGAAATGCGTCAGGGCGTGGCTACATGATGAATCGTACGGACAGAGCAAGTTACACCGGGACACATCAGCTAGAGACGGAGCGGAGACGCTAGGCTATCTGAGTGAGCTGTAACATTGCTACTGATGTGCACACCATTGTTTTTATTCTTGTAAGCATAACTTTTAAGCAGGGTTTTTTTACACAATAAAAACAGTATTATACTATGTCCTCTCCCTCTATATTTATTTTTACATGACCGCTTATGCTGCACACATGCACTCAATCCCATCCACATCCATTGGGAGGAGAAACACTGCTGTTGAGCTGAGCTGATCGTCAGAGGAGGGAGACTCAAACACCTGAAGGCATTTAACACCATGTCAATCTGGTGAGTACAAAACCTTGAGGGGGACTACAAGTGAAGGAAAACCTGGATTTGTTGTTTTTTTGCTCAATCAATTTCAAGATCTCTTCACTTTTAAAAATACCATAGACTGTGTTTCAAAAAAAGCACCCATGAGACATTCCTAAACATAATTGACATGCTAATTCAGTACATCTGAATGGAGACTGCTAACTTGAAGTACAATACACAATCTTTTAAGTGTAAACACAGGGCTTTGAAACAGTTTTATCACACAATGAAAAGGTCTCTCAGGAGCCGATGCAATTAACACCTTTCCACAGAATGTGTCCACACATTGAAGAGACAACCTCACTTAACATTTCAATAGCCGGAGCTAAGCATTGAATAAGCTTGTAATGTCCCTCTCCGGTGTAACAGATGTCAAGTAGGAACACCTTATTATCTCAGTATCCTGCCATATGAAGTATCAATAATGTCCCATCTCATGTAATATATGAATTATGATCCTATTAGCCACCCTACGCCAAAAAGGGCACAGGGTGGACTTAGACCCAGGAGTTATTAGTGTCCCTGGCACAGGAGTATCTCTCATCCTTCCAAAGTCTCTGATTGTCACGGTTCATCCATTACATAAGGTATGCAATCGTTTTTAAAAATTTTAACCAATGAACTTTGCATAGACAGACTGAGTCTGTGTCTTGAACGTCAACTTGTAAATTAGGGTGAACCCCCGTTTTTTAAGTGATAGTAAATTCCCCATGGACACTTCTACCTAAAGGCAAGCTTATAGATATTCATTGTCTCTGCAGCCACATGCGCTCTGAAGGAACAACATAACAACATGTCCATGCTGTTCCTTCAAGGCCTTGTGTGCTGTAAACCGTGATACCATTGCGGCCCGGTCACTCAAAGGACCGGAGCCCCTGAAACCAAAAGGAAGACCGGGTGAAGATAGAAGCCCTGTCACGGTGACCGTTGGAGGTATTAGTTTCAAGGAAAGTCTTTTATTATGTACTTGTATGCATTGCGTGCTAACACATTATGACTTTGCCTTGCACAGGAAAGATGTTTTATTTTTTTGTCAACTTTACTTCTGCTTTCAGGAAAAAGTTAGAATGCAAAAACAAACAAAAACATTCCTGCATGTTACATTGTAAGATCAGCGCTGGACACGTCGTTATCACTAGGTTTTAACAGGCTATAATAGGGTGCAAGACTGAAGTGACGATTACACCATTTTAGCAGTTTCACACATGGAAAATGAAAATGCTTTTGTAAAGCTGATATTGCTATCAAAAGGGAACTACTGTATTTCTAGCATTAATAAGGCACAGCTGAAAAATGAAGACTAAATAAGTACTAAATCCTAAGAGTCGGTTCACACTGCAGCGGCACGACTTCGGGAGCGACTCTGCAAGTCATCCTGAGGATGACTTCAGAGGCGATTTGCAAAACGACTTCTGTATAGAAGTCAATGCAGGTCGCCCCGAGCCGCCCCCGAAGTCATGCAGGAACCTTTTTCTAAGTCGGAGCGACTTGCGTCGCTCCTATTAGAATGGTTCCATTGCACAGAATAGAACGCACCAGTGTGAACGAGCTCTAAGCCTCATAAAGTAAACCAAACACTTCCTTTATCATCCATTAAGGGACGCAGAAATACCATTTTTTTTTAAACATTTTGATTATACTGCTGCTTAGACAAGGCTAGGACATTGGCAAGCAAAACATGTTAAAGGGGAGTTCCAGCCTTTTCAGGTTTATTAAAAGTCAGCAGCTACAAAAAATGTAGCTGTTGACTTTTAATAAAGAGACACTTACCTGCTCCATGGTCCACGCTCCTCTCCCCCCCCTCTTCACCAGGACCTCCATTCACTCTGTGGGCATCCGGCCGTGACAGCTTTCGGCTTCACTGCGCATGCATGAGCGGCGCTGCACTCCCTGAGTGGACAGGCGATCTTCTGGGACCTGTCACGTGTCCCAGGAGTCCCGCCTAGAGGGAGGGGCTGCCTAAGACGAGAAGAGAAGTCGCCGAGGTGGTCCCTGGGCGGAAGAAGGAAGTGGGACAGGAAGTCTCACTCCTACCAAAGCCCCCACTCACCCCCAAAAAAATGAAATGCCAAATGTGGCATGTAAGGGGGTTAGGAGTGCTTAAAGCAGAAGTTCCACTTTTGGGTGAAACTCTGCTTTAACCACTTAAGCCCCGGACCATATTGCTGGTCAAAGACCAGGCCACTTTTTGTGATTCGGCACTGCGTCGCTTTAACTGACAATTGCGCAGTCGTGTGACGTGGTTCCCAAACAAAATTGGCATCCTTTTTTGTCCCACAAATAGAGCTTTCTTTTGGTGGTTTTTGATCACCTCTGTGGTTTTTAATTTTTGCGCTATAAACAAAAATAGAGCGACAATTTTGATTTTTTTTTATATTTTTTTACTTTTTGCTATAATAAATATCCTCCAAAAATATATATATATATATAAAAAATCGCAATACGCGTTTATTGATTGGTTTGCGAAAAGTTATAGCATTTACAAAATAGGGGATAGTTTTATGGCATTTTTATTAATAATTTTTCTCTAGTCGTCTTCCAGGACAGCCTCTGAGACCTTGGGCTCCTCCCTCCGGGACAGGAAACACACACCCCCATCACTTTAAAAGTACTCCTTCAGAGTTCCCTCTTAAGATATTTGTGTTTCCTGCCGGAAGGGAAGGAGCACGCACCAGGAACAAGGCTCAGGGCTGTACCGAAGGATGGACTCTCTTTGTCTGGGCACCCCCTGTCCTATTGAGGGGAAGGGAGGACAGCCGCACCTGACGCTGCCATTACGTTCATAGGAGCTGGACCTCTGTTGATAGGCAGACAACCCCCCGCATCGGTACCTGAAGGAACGGTTGCTCTGGCCAAGGGGAGCTTCCGAAGGCGGAGATGCTGGCGGGACCCCCACGATTGTTGGCGAAAGGGGGCCGAGTGCATCAGCAGTGGTCGGCAGGCGGGAGACGCAGGTTTGGCCACGGAGCATGCGCTTCCGCATACAGGCTGAGGGGCGGTCTGCGTTCCAGGGACCGGAAGTGAGGACGGACTCCCGGCGGAACAGCATAATCAGAGGGCGCCGAGGAGATTCAGTTCCGGTCTCCTGCAAACGGCACGGCGCAGGGGACAGACACCGGAGCAGGAAGTTCAAACGCTCGGCGAGGGCCGCAGCTGAACGGCAGTATGGAGGAAGCACAGGCTACAGACTCCAACGCAACAGGCTCCGGCGCCTCCCAGGTAAGAGGGTGAGAGCAGGCCTCTTCTTACTCTGGGGGGTCAGGTACCGCAGGGTATCCTTTTGTTTTTCCCTCCCGGGGTGGGGAACCTTGGTGGAGGGCAGGGCACTTCCCTATGGATCCTTCACAGTGGTGATATGGATCTGGGTGGTAGACTAATGACCTGTCTGGTCTCCTCTCTTGTTAGGTCAAATCCCAGGACAGGACACCTGCACAGACGCCCAAAAGGAAGTGTGTCGTATGCGGGGCAAAGTTAGCTCCCAACTGAAAGAAACCTGTATGCCCCGAATGTGTCAGCAGCCTAGCTAAAGATCCCCAGATCCCCAGTGATCCCATGACAGAATGTCAGAAGCTGTTTTCCACAGTTAAAAGGGAACTGTCATCCACCTTCCAATCCTTTAGAGGGATGATGGACAGGTTGCAGGGGCCTCCCTCTCTCCCCAGGGCAAGTAGTGCACCGTCACTGTCCGAAACGGAGGCAGTACAGGAAGGGGAAGATAGGGGAAGTTTTCCCGGATCTGGATCCCCTTTAGGCAGGCTCAGATTCAGGGTCTGAGATAGAAGATTACTCCAGGGGGGCTAGGTATAGACTGTCCTTGGAGGACGTAGGGGATTTGCTTAAGGCGATCTATGACACCTTGGAGATACGAGAGGAACCAGTCCTACTCTCAAAGCACGACCAAATGTATCAGGGTAGTACTCAGAAGTCCCGGGTATTCCCTGTACATAAGTCCCTGATCGGAAAGATCTTGCTGGAATGGGAACAGCCGAAGAGGCGTCCTTTTTTCCCAGGTAGTCTCAAACGAAGATTTATGTTTGAGACTGACGCGGAGTACCCATGGAATAAGGCTCCAAAGTTAGATGCTCCCTTGGCTAGGTTGTCCAAGAAGACAGATCTGGCATTTGATGACATGGGGTCATTGAAAGACCCCATGGATAAAAGAAGTGATGTGCTGCTAAAAAGAGCATGGGACACGTCCGCGATAGGACTTAAGCCAGCTCTCGCAGCCACGTGTGTGGCCAGAAACCTCGAGTGTTGGCTTTCGCAGCTGCAGTCGCATATCTCAGCAGGGACATCTAGGCAACAAATCCTTAAGTCATTTCCCCTGCTTTTTAAAGCAGTGGGGTTCTTAGCGGATGCCTCAGCAGAATCGGTGAGACTAGCGGCTAGGTCAGCGGCACTGGTCAATGCAGCCAGACGAGCTGTATGGTTTAAGACATGGACAGGGGACTCAGCCTCAAAACTCAAGTTATGCGGGCTCCCCTTTTCCGGTGATCACCTGTTTGGGCCTGGCCTCCAGGAGGCACTGGAAAGGTCCCAGGATAAAAAGAAATCCCTTCCTGAAAAAAGGAAGAAAATGGAAACTAGGCGTTTTTTTCGGGGTTCCAGGCAAAACGAGAAGGAAGTCCGCCCCAAGAAGCACTGGTCGGGCCATAAAGGGCGCGGAAGAGGAGGTATTCTATTCAATCCTCCTCAACCCCCCCCCCCCCAAGTCCCAGTGACGCCTGGGTCCCAGTGGGAGGAAGGTTAGGGGAGTTCCTTCCACAGTGGGAAAGATCCACTCCAAGTCCGTTTGTACGGGACATAGTAAAGAGCGGGTACAGGCTGGAGTTCAGCTCCCCCCCTCCCCCTATTTTTTAGGTTATCCAACTGCCCAGAGACCGGGAGAAAGCAGAGGCTCTAGGAGTATTGTTAGGGGACCTGCTGGACCAGAGGGTCCTGGTACAGGTACCCAAGGAGGAAGAAGGCCGGGGGGTATACTCACATGTGTTTGTTGTGAAGAAGCCCTCGGGAAAATTCTGACTTATTCTGAATCTCCGTCCACTGAACAAGTACATAAAGTACAAGCGCTTCATAATGGAATCTATCTTTTCGATAACCAACTTCCTGTTCCCAGGCTGCTTTATGGCAACCATGGACCTCAGGGATGCTTATTTGCACATCCGATACATCAGGAGTTCCAAAAATTCCTAAGGCTAGCGGTGAAGAGGGGCTCACAGACAAATCACTACCAGTTCAAGGCCCTCCCATTCGGCCTGTCTTCCTCCCCCAGAGTATTTACCAAAGTACTGGCGGAAGCACTAGCCCCACTAAGGGTCAAAGGGATACTGGTTATACCCTACTTGGACGACCCCCTGTTCATTGCCTCCTCCAAACATCGGTTGGAGAGGGACCTTCAGGAGGCCCGGAGTTTCCTGCAGTCCCTGGGGTGGCTAGTCAATCTGGAAAAGTCCCAGCTATCCCCCTCGCAGGAGGTGCTGTACCTGGGATACAGGATTTCTTCGGAAGAAATTAAGATTTTTCTTCCCGAAGAAAAAATCCAAAAAGTGCAACTAGCAGTAGCTCTGCTCCAGACCAATTTGTTGGTTCGGGTCAGAATTGTCATGAGGGTACTGGGGCTAATGTCGGCCTGTTTTCCTGCAGTTCCTTGGGCAAGGCACCACCAGCGGCAATTACAAAAACCTCATGCTGAGACACTGGGACGGCACGAGAGATAATTTGGATCTCCCCAATGCCCATACCTACCAGAGTCAAAAGGATGCTATGGTGGTGGCGTTCTCATCCCAACTTAGTAAAGGTTCTGCCGCCGTGGAGTACGTCGGCACCCCTGGTGGTAACAACAGATGCCAGTGCGTCAGGTTGGGGAGCCCACTTGGAGGGGAACTTGGCCCAGGGGTCTTGGTCCCAGACAGAAGCCCGCCGATCCTCCAACCAGAGAGAACTCCTGGCAGTGCTAAAAGCCCTAGAAGCTTTCCAGTCACGGGTGATAGGGCTTCACCTCCAAGTAAGATCGGACAACGCGGCAACAATCGCATATATAAACAAGCAGGGGGGCACAAGGAGCCACGCACTTCAGGCCATATCAGACAATCTGTTCGGTTGGGCCGAAAGAAACCTGGCCTCATTGTCCGCTGTCCACCTGAAGGGGGTCCAGAATACTCTAGCCGATTTCCTCAGCCGGCAAATGGTAAACCAGGACGAGTGGTCCCTCAGGGAAATAACAGCACAGTGGGGACTGCTGGAGATGGACCTTTTTGCTTCGGGGAAAAACAGGAAGACAGCAAGGTTCTTTTCAATCCATCTTCAGGATCAAGCCTCGGGGATAGATGCCCTGGCCAACCCATGGCACTTCAGTCTGGCATATGCCTTCCCACCGATCAGACTAATACCCAAGGTTCTCCAGAAGTTCCTCTCGGAACCCACGGACCTCATTATATTTACGCCATTTTGGCCCAAGAGGCCGTGGTTTACCAGCCTGAGAAATCTGGCCCTTTACCCGCCTTGGTTTCTTCCGAACAGAGAGGACCTGATCTCATTGGGTCCGGTCCTCCATCCACAAGTAGAAAGCTTGAAGCTTACAGCTTGGTATCTGAGGAACAGATGCTAAAAAAGCACGGATTCTCGGACAAAGTGATCAAGACATTGGTAGAATGTCGCAAGCCGGTAACTCGGGCGATCTACGCCAAGGTCTGGAAAAGATTCAGATCTTGGCTGGCCGAGCGAGATCAGGATCAAGCCGACATACCAGCAGTGTTGGAATTTTTTCAAGCGGGGGTGGATCTGGGATTATCCGTCAGCACCCTGAAGGTGCAAACACCGGCTCTAACCTTATTTCTTGAGACTCCGCTTCAGCAAAATCTGTTTGTCAGGAATTTTTTCAGGGCCCTTACAAGGTCAAAACCAGTAAAATCCTGTCCCCCCTGGAACTTGTCTCTAGTCCTTGGAGCTCTTGGCAAACTGCCATTCGAACCCCTGGAGAAATCTTCTCTAAAAAATATTGTTTTAAAGACGGTTTTGTTAATAGCGATCACTTCGGCCAGGAGGGTCAGTGATCTTCAGGCACTATCCATTCGGGAACCCTTTTTGTTTATTTTAGAGAATAAGGTCATCCTCAAAACGGATCCTAGTTTTCTTCCTAAAGTGCCTTCCTTATTTCATAGGACTCAGGACACTGTCCTGCCGACCTTCCAGTCCCCTGCAGAAGGGGAGGAAGGGGAATCTTTGAGTTCATTAGACGTTAAGAGGTCCCTTTTGATTTATTTAGAAGCCACCAAAGAGTTCAGGTGTTCAGATTCTCTGTTTGTGAATTTTTCAGGGTTCCCGCAAGGGCTGTAGGGCATCCAAATCATCTATTGCAAGATGGCTAAGAATGGCTATTAGCAAAGCTTATCATTCAGAGGGAAAACAGCCTCCCCTGGTTAAGGCACACTCAACCCGTGCAGTGGCAGCATCCTGGGCAGAGAGGGCCGGAGCCTCCCCGGAGGAAATATGTAAAGCGGCAACCTGGTCTTCTTTCTCTACATTTGCAAGGCACTATCGCTTGGATCTGCTCTCTCAAAAAGAACAAACCTTCGGAAGGAAAGTTCTCCAAAAGTTCTCCAAGCAGTAACCCCACCTTAAAAAAAAAAAGGGGGGTAAGTTTCTTGCTTATCATCTCAGAGGCTGTCCTGGAAGACGACTAGAGAAAACCGGAGTTAGGCTTACCGGTAGCTCTGTTTCTGGGAGTCTTCCAGGACAGCCGGAATTTTTTTGTTTTTTCCCACCCGGTATTGATATGGTTACGGGTATTGTGGAACTAACATTGTGATAGTATATTATGTCTTTCAGAGTCTTCCGGCATTTCTTGGATAACTGAAGAGGGAACTCTGAAGGAGTACTTTTAAAGTGATGGGGGTGTGTGTTTCCTGTCCCGGAGGGAGGAGCCCAAGGTCTCAGAGGCTGTCCTGGAAGACTCCTAGAAACAGAGTTACCGGTAAGCCTAACTCCGTTTTTTTTTACTAGTAATGGCCGCAATCAGCACATTTTTGGGACCGTTGGCATTTTTATAGCGATCCGTGCTATAAAAATGCATTGATTACTATAACAATGCCACTGGCAGGGAAGGGGTTAATACTAGGGGGCGAGGAAGCGGTTAAGTATGTTCCCTGGGTGTGTTCTAACTGAAGGGGGGGTGGGACTGTCTTGGGGAAATGACTGATCGCTGTTCATACATTGTATGAACAGACAATAAGTAATTTCTCACCCTGACAGGACCAGGAGCTGTGTGTTTACACACACAGCTCCCGATTCTCGCGCTGTAACGAGTGATCGCGGGTGCCCGGCGGTGATCGCCCCCACCAGGCACGCGTGTCAGGGGGACGCATGCCCCTATTGGCTGAAAGGCTAGATGACGTATACCTACGTGATCTCGCCCAGCAGAGCCGACCTGGTCGGCAAGCAGTTAAGCAGCTCCTGTATGAAACCCTACCTGCAACTATGCCTTTTTTTTGCTTGTTTTTTGCTAATGTTCTAGGAGGTTAGATGCCTTTTCCTCAATTTTGCGGTGACAGCATTTTACTGCAAGGACACACAGGACATTACTGCACACTAGGATATTACAGCAAGGACACACAGAAAACACGTGCGTTGGGGGTATGTGATTTATTGTTAGGGTAATGGCTGGTGTTGGCGCTGCTTCAATTATCCTCGCACCATGGGACGGTGTCAGGATGATAGAAGTGCATTATTTCTATTATTACATTGGAATATAAAATGTAATATTTCAACTCACCATAATGCAGAATCAGTGGGAGCCCTGAGCCTGTCACCTGTCACCTGCCACCAGATGAAGAATGTCACCTGCCACACATGAGGAATGATGCCTGCCACCAGATGAGGAATGTCATCTGCCTGGCACCAGATGAGGAATGTCACCTGCCACCAGATGAGGAATTTTGCCTGCCACCAGATGAGGAATTTCGTCTGCCACCAGATGAGAAAGGTTGTCTGCTGCCAGATGAAGAATGTCGCCTGCCACCAGATGAGGAATGCTGCCTGCCACCAGGTGAGGAATGTCACCTGCCTGCCACCAGATGCGAAATGTCCCTTGCCACCAGATGAGGAATGTCACCTGCCACCAGATGAGGAATGTCACCTGCCACCAGATGAGGAATGCTGCCTGTGTGGACTGTCAGGCCTCGTACACACGGACGGACATATCCGATGCAAACGGTCCTCGGACCATTTGCATCGGATATGTCCGCCGGGCTCTTTTGGTCCGATGGCGTGTACACACCATCGGATCAAAATCCCCGCCGGCAGACAGCGCGGTGACGTGGTGGTGACGTTGACGCAGCCACGTCACCGCACCAGGAAGTAAACAACTTCCACGCATGCGTCGCATCCATACGACGCTTGCGTGGGTGGATATGTCCGCTAGTGAGTGTACTGACCAGCGGACATATCCGATGGACATGTGTCCGGCGGAAAAGTTTCAAAGCATGCTTTGGAAATTTTCCGCTGGAGAAAACAGTCCGAATTCGTCCGTTTGCCCCTACAGACAAGCGGATTTTTCGGCTGAAATGGTCCGTCGGACCATTTCCAGCGGAAAAATTCCATCTTGAGTACGAGGCCTCACTGTCACCCGCCATCAAAAAAAAAAAAAACATAGCAGCTTGTCACCAATTCATTTAAATGTAAAATCAATTCTCCCCCCAGCATTGCTCACTTTACCAGGAGTGTGGGGACCTCTTGAAGATGCTGTATTGGGTCGTAGTGTCTTGCAGGCTGCTGTGTTGCTTTTTTTTAACCTGCTGGTAGTGGCTAGGGATGAAGCGAACACCCCCCGGTTCGGTTCGCATCAGAACCTTTGAACGGACCAAACGTTCGTGCGAACTTTAGAACCCCATTGAATTCTACGGGACTCGAACGTTCGAAATAAAAAGTGCTAATTTTAAAGGCTAATATGCAAGTTATTGTCCTAGAAAGGATTTGGGGACCGGGTCCTGCCCCAGGGAACATGTATCAATGCAATTTTTTTTTTTAAAACTGCAATTTTTTAGGGAGCAGTGATTTTAATGATGCTTAAAGTGAAAAAAAAATTTGAAATATTCCTTTAAATATCGTACCTGCTGGGTGTAACATTTGTTCTGCTGTCTGTGCATCTGTTCAGAAGATTTCATCTAATTTTCTGTCCCAATGACAAATGTTTTTTTGATTTTTTTTTTTTAGTGAAACAAGGATTGATGATAAAGCATCAGTGGAGAGGAAACGCCTCTTACAGAAGAGAATTTCCCTTCCTAGGGGTAGATTTTCTCTCACTTCCTGTTGTCTCCTTTCATTTGCAAGTAGGAGTCGTTTGTAAGTTGGATGTTTGAAAGTAGGGGCCTGTCGTATATACTCTGCAGAAATTTGGGCCTTAGGTGTTGGTGTTGCCACAACACTGTAAGCCTTCACAGTTAGTCTTGGTGGGCGCTGGAACACCCTGCTGTGAACTATTATATAATTTTTTTTTAATTACATGCCATTGTTGAACAGTGGTAGAAAAATTGGGCCTTTGGTGGTGCTGGTGCTGGTGCCACAACACTGTAAGTCCTCACAGTTACTCCTGGTGAGCGCAGGAATGGGCCCTGCTGTAAAATATTATATCAATAATTGTAATTGCATGCCCCTGTTGAACAGGGGCATAAAAATTGGGTCTTAGGCACTGGTTCAACAACACAGCAACCCCTCACAGATACTGTAGTTGGAGCGCAGGAATGAGCCCTGCTGCAAAGTATTGCATCAAAAATTGTAATTACACGCCCATGTTAAACAGGGGCAAAAAAATTGGGCCTTAGCCACTGGTGGCGGTGCCCAGAACCAAAAATGTTCTTACAAGCTATCAGCATAATTATTGAGGAGGAAGAGGATAGTCACTCAGCATAACAGGATAGTCACTCAGCATAGGCAATCTTAAAGGGATCTGACATTTAAAAAAAAAAATATTCAGTTACATCAGCATCAGGTGCTTGGTAGCTGGTGGTGATCCAAGCCTGATTAATTTTTATGAAGTTCAGTCGATCGACCGAGTCGGTGGACAGGCGCGCCCTGTGATCGGTTACAAAGCCTCCAGCAGCACTGAATATGCGTTCCGAAAGAACGCTGGATGCAGGACAGGCCAGTAGCTCAATTGCATACTGTGCAAACTCTGGCCAGTGATCCATCCTCAAACCCAGTAACTCAGAGGATTTTCGGTGGGAAAGGTGTCCAAGTCTGATCTTGCCCCTAGGTCAGGGGTGTCAAACTCCAATTCATGCTCCCTCTGCGCCAGCATGATAAGGTCTGCAACCTTACCCTTGTAATGTGGATCAAGGAGGGTTGCCAGCCAGTAATCATCCCTCTCCTTGATAGCACGAATACGAGGATCCTTCCGCAGGCTTTGCAGGATCAGGGAGGCCATGCAGCGTAGGTTTGCTGAGGCATTTTAATGCAGAATCCTCTGGGTCACTGAGGACGACTTGAGGATGTAATTGATCCATTGAAGACTGCTGCTGATGCTAAGTGCTAGGCTCCACCTCCAGATTAGGTGGTTTTTGGGCAGGTTGTATTCCTTTTGGAGGTCAGCCAGTTGAGCACTGGCATTATATGACCATCGGAAATGCACACACAGTTTTCTGGCCTGCTTCAGGACATCCTGTAAGCCCGGGTACCTGCCCAAGAACCGCTGCACCACCAAGTTAAGGACGTGAGCAAAATAGGGCACATGGGTCAGTTGTCCCTGTCGGAGGGCGGAGAGGAGTTTGGTGCCATTGTCGCAAACCACCATTCCTGGCTTAAGCTGGAGTGACGTCAACCACCTCTGAGCCTGTCCCTGCAGAGCCGACAGAACCTCTGCCCCAGTGTGGCTCCTGTCCCCCAAGCACACCAGCTCAAGCACCACATGGCATCTTTTTGCCTGCATAGCCCCTTGAACGCCTGTGGAGCACTGATGGTTCCGAGGACAAATCAGCCAGGAAGAGGCCACAGAGGAAGAAGAGGGGGTGGAGGAGAGAGGTATGTCACAATCACCAGTAGTAGCCTTTTGGAGATATGGTGGTGGAACAACCTCCAACACTACTGTACCTTGTACTGCATCCTTTTTCAGCTGCCAGCAGTCACCCAAAAAAGTGGGTAACGTTCCTGTCCATGCCTGTTGGACCATGAGTCAGCGGTAATATGCACCTTACCGCTGACCGCCCCGGCCCAGCGATGCATGGACATTGCCTTCCACATGCCGGTAGAGAACCGGAATCGCATTCCGTGACAAAAAGTGGCGTTTGGGAACCTGCCACTGAGGTACCGCACATTACACAAACCCACGGAAGGGGGCAGAGTCTACCAACTGATAAGGCAGCAGTTGAAGTGCTAGCAATTTTGAAGCTAGCATTCAACCACTGGGCATGTGGATTACTGGGAGCAAACTTTGTTCTTTAGTGTGGGTCTTTTAGGTACGCTTGCCAACGAACTGCATGGCAGGTCAACATACAGTACAGACCAAAAGTTTGGACACACCTTCTCATTCCAAGAGTTTTCTTTATTTTCATGAAAATTGTAGAGTCACACTGAAGGCATCAAAACTCTGAATTAACACATGTGGAATTATATACATAACAAAAAAGTGTGAAACAACTGAAAATATATGTCATATTCTAGGTTCTTTAAAGTAGCCACCTTTTGCAGCAGACACATGGTAGAATATCTGCTAGGAAACCACTGCTAAAGAAAGGCAACAAGCAGAAGAGACTGGTTGGGGTAAAGAACAAAACATTCTTCCATTCAACATGGAGTACTAGAATGTCAGGGGGCCTGTCAAGTTATGCCAAATGATGCACCTCCGGCACCACCCTATTCCACATCATCCCTGGTACCCCTAACCAGTGAATACACACCTCCCTCCTTGAAATACCTAGCTACCTGCCATCCAGCCTAACATCAGCTCACCTGACCCCCCAACACGTATAAGTGGCCCATAATTCAGACAAGGAGTGGTTGCACTCCATCTGAAAGAAAATAAACAAAACCACAGGATGCCAAGACCACCATGACTCCTCACCCCACATGCTAGAACCACAGCGAACTATCATCTCTCAGCCAACAATTGCAAGAGAATGTAGGTACGGAATCAGTCAGTCAGTCAGTCTGTTCCGTGGTGCTAGCAGGACGCTCTCACACGAGTCGGCTCACCAGGGATAGATCAGCTAGGCAGGCTAGGCAGGCAGGTTTGTTCTCCCAGCTCCAGCTCCAGCTCCTAGCTGCTTCCAGGACTCACGGATCACAGCTCTCCTTCCACCATCTGGCCTCCATATTTCCCCACCACCAGCTCGCTTCCTTCCCCCAGTGGTCTCACAGGTAAGCCGAGCACTGGTGTTTCCCCCGCCTCCCCTGGGACAGCGCGGCCGTCCTTCTAAGGATAAGCCGCTGCTCTGCCCAGCAATTCACTGCCTCCTATTTTTCCTCCTGGCCACCCGGCCATCTGGCCAAAAAAAACCACAGGCAATCGAGGCACCCCGCCACCTCCCCGCCTCCGTTCCTCGTGTTTTCTAAACATCCGCGCCGAGATTCGCGGCAGCCGCATTTAGGAAAGGCCGCGGCTTCATCCGCGGCCTAGCGGCGCGCCGCTCTCCACCCCCCAACAGTCGGCACTACCCAATTAATCGGGCCACAAAGCCCCCCCCCTACCCCTCATAACAATAACACTGTGTGATAACTGGCTATATTGTGCAACTTTACACTGATAGTCAGGGCACTGATTATAAGTGCAGCCCCAGTTCTAGCTACTGTTTGTCAGCCAATGTGCAGTCAGACACCGAGAGAGCAGGACGCTCTCAAATGAGTCAAAGCCCCCCCCCTACCCCAGTAGAGCCCCCTTGCCCTCCGATCATTTCCCTTAGCCCCCAGGCGCCACTTAGCCTGGTACCCCCCAGGTCAGGCGGCCATCTTGCTCCACCCTGCCCTATCCCTCTCATTATAACTTGATCCAGGGCTAAACCCGATCGCCTCTTTAGGGGTCAGGAAGGAATTTTTTTCCCTACCACAGCATATTGGCACAGCGTGGTCAGGTTTTTTTTGCCTTCCTCTGGACCAAGCCAGGATCAGAGGATTCAGTTATCCTTGTGAATCCACCCACCCCGCCGCCCCCCGCCCTTGGTTCCACGGCGGCCATGGTTAATCGGCAATACTCGGCGGAGATCATTTGGGATCTGGGTCGATTTGCTGCAATTCTGCCGCCCGCCACCAAAAAAGCCCTAAGAAATCTGCGACTTTTGAGGATCGATCGACGATCGACTGCCAGAAATCGCAGCCATTTACCCCAGCCTAAGCACATATCATGTGCTTTGATCAACACTAGATCGGCAGTAAAACACAGATTAGAAATCCATGATTTCTTATTGCAACATGACTTAGACTGCCTCTTTATTACAGAGAGCTGGCTTACAGCCGACTGTAACACCATTCTAGGAGAATTGGTGCCAGAAAACTACCGTATTATAACGGAAAACAGAATAGGGCAAAGAGGAGGAGGACTGGCGGTGATCCATAAGACGCGTCTTGCGATCACTAAACCAAGCCTCCAAAACCCTCTTCCATTCATGGAAACCTGTATGTACTGTATGTATGTATGTGTGTGTATATGTATTACTGTATGTATGTCTGTATGTGTGTGAGTTCATGTATGTGCATGTGTTTATCAGTGGCAGTGCGTAAAGGGCGCATGTGTGGATCCCTCTCCCCAGTCACTCCCTCTATGACCGCTGCCACCCATATTAAGGTGTCCGGCTCCTTTTCGGGCGCCTGAATCCAGGGGGGGTGTTGAAGCACCTGATTAGAGCCTACTCTAATGCTCAAAATAGGAACCCAGCGCCATGCTGGGCGCTCACAGCCCCAGGTGTGTTAGAAAGGCGAATTAATATTCTTTGCTAACAGAACCACTTCTCCACCAATCAGGTGTGTGCTGTTCCCATCACCGTGGCTGGCAATAGGGACTTTGACACTTTCAGGAGGAGAGGACGGGAGATGAGGACCAGGAGATATGGAGGACCTGGCTCACCCGCAGCCCCACGAAACAGGGAACACGGGGCAAGGGGGACACAGTGGTGGCTCGATGGCACAGTTGCAGCATTTGATGCACACTGGCAGCATTTAATGGGCACACCAGATTTTTGGGCACACTGGCGGCATTTGATGGGCACAGTGGCAGAGTTTTGGGCGGTGGCAGTTTGGGCACTCCATTTGATGGCCAGTGTTTAAATGGGCAAGTGGACATTTTGGCACAGTAGCAGCGTTTGGGCACAGTGCCATTTGATGGAAACATTGGCCGTTTGCATCAGAGTTTGGGCACAGTGGCAGCATTTGCTGGGCCTGGAATTTGATGGGAAAGTGGTGGCGTTTGATGGCAAGTGGTCGTTTGATGGGCACAGTGGCGGCATTTGATGGGCAAGTGGCGGCATGATGGGCACAGTGAGAGCTTTTGATTGCCAAATTATGTTTTTTTAAGATTTTTCCGTTTGCTGTGCCCCCCTAAAAATTTTGAGTACCATCACTGGTTTATATGTGTGTGCATGCATTTATATATATAATTATGTGTGTGTGTGTTTTTAATGTGTGTTTCATTATTTCCATTTTATGTATGCACTTTTAATCGATCCCCTATTTGTGTACAATCAGAACCTATTTGTTTATTTAATTTTTTGCTTGTTTAACTTAAAAAAACATGCCTCGAAAAAATCCAGTGATCGTTTTTCAACATTTGACACTGGTGAAGAGGCAACATGTTGCTTCCACTGCCTGTTTTAACCCCTTAAATACATCATCACTATGCTGCAACTCTATCAGCACAAGTTGAAGGGGGTTGCAGTGTCCACTCGGTATACTTCAAGGGTGCCCTCTGGAAAAAGATTGCGAAACACCGACATAGAAGAAAAGTTTTCCTCCACGTGCGGGAGGGAGAGGAAAAAAAGCAAGGGGAACTGGAGAAAGGTTCATTTATATGGCCACCTACTTGCGACCGGGTCCTGTAAAATCGAAGAAAAGAATCTGGGGGTCAGGGGGGGGGGCCTTCCTGGTTTCTTGCATCGGGGCCCTGAAGGTTCTATTCAGCCGAACTCTTCACCGTTAAGGAAAAAAATAAAAAAACAGCATCAAACGGGAAGAAACACTGGATGCCATAAACACAGCCACTATTACAGTCAGCTGACTTAATAGCGCCGAAACGTAAAGACCCACATCCAGGAAAAATAACTCCAGCTGGTTCAACAACCAAGCTGGCGTTACTGAAGCAAGAGCGCAGAAGGGCAGAAGCCAGCCTGGAAAAAGAAGCTCTTCAGATGAGAATCTCTCCGATCTACAAGGCAACAAACTAGAAAATACTACAAAGCAAATCTTTAAAGCCAAGAAAAACTATTTTTTTGAGGCTATCAACAGCGCCCTTAAACCGCCCCCCGAACTCTTCAAACTCTACAAGCTGGTCACTCAGACCTTGAATCCAAGGCTGTCTTGAAGCCCCCAACTTCGGACACACAAGAATTCTGCAATGAAGTTATCAGATTACTTCATTAATAAAATCGAGGGCTATCCGGCAAAGCATTCAGCAGAACAATTGCTCTCCCGTAGCCCCCCCCCCACGTAATTCATTCTACACAACACCTTCAGTAATTCACCACAACCAGGTAAGTTCACGCTGGAACCCATCCCTATCCATTCAGACCACTAAAAATATCATCGGTACTTCTGCGTAACAGCACTGCACCGAATGATATCATCCCCACCAAACTGCTGAAGGAATGTGCCGACATCCTTGGCACCTCCTATCATGCAGCTTATTCAACCAATCCTTTCGGGAGGGCATAGTGCCCTCCCAGTTGAAGGAGGGCATAATTCGACCCATCTTGAAGAAACCCACCCTGGACCCCTAAGGACCCACTCCACCACTGGCGTCCCATAAGAGGCCTAAATGTACTCTCAAAAGGAAATGGAAGAAAGTAGTGGTAGAAGCAGCTGCAACAGCATCTAGATACCCACAACCTTACTTCGATCCATTTCAATCAGGATTCCATTCCCGGACACGGGACGGAAACATTGCTTAAGATATGGGACGACGTTCTCGAGGCCGCAGATGAAGGAGAATCTTCTCTTCTGGTTCTGCTGGACCTAAGCGCAGCCTTTGATACAGTTGATCACAAGCTGTTATTGACTCGGCTGGCTAAAATAGCTAAAGTCGCAGAAAGCGATCTATCCTGGTTCTCCTCTTTTTTGGAAAACCGATCGCAAATAGTGAAGCTAGGACCCTTCACTTCTGAACAACGCACATTATCGTGCGGGGTCCCTCAAGGATCTCCCCTGTCGCCGATGTTATTCAACATCTATGTGCGTCCTCTTTTCAAAATCATCATCAGCCAAAAACTGCTATATCACTCTTATGCAGACGACACGCAACTGTACTTCCGCATTTGCAATAAAAAGGATCACCACCTCAACCTAGAGACATGCCTCTCTTTGATAGAGGACTGGATGACAAAGAGTTATCTCAAACTCAACGGAGCGAAAACAGAACTTCTTCTGTTTCACGCCAAGCGTAGGAATCAATCGACAACAACCTGGATCCCGCCGCCCATTCTGGGCAAAATCATCACCCCTAGCGCCAAAGTCAAAAGTCTTGGGGTCATCTTTGACTCCGACATGACAATGAACGCACAAATAGGGTCAGTAGTCAGCGGATCTCACCATCTGCTGCGCCTACTACGCAGACTCACGCCTTTTATTCCCAAGAAAGACATAGCGGTCGTGGTGGGAGCGATTGTAAACTCCAGACTGGACTATGCAAACGCCCTTTACCTCGGACTCCCCAAGTACCAAATCGCTCGTCTTCAAGTCGTTCAAAATACGGCCGCCAGACTTGTGACTGGGAAAAAACCCTGGGAATCAATCTCACCTTCACTGAGATCCCTTCACTGGCTACCAGTTAAAGACAGAATCTCCTTTAAAGCTCTCTGTCTAACGCATAGATGTATCCATGGGAATGCTCCCCATTATCTATGCGAAAAATTAAAAGTTCACAATCCCAATCGTATTCTACGATCCCCCAATCAAAATCGGCTTCAGATACCGAAAGCCAGATACAAGTCCAAAGGAGCAGGAGATTCGCTGTCCAAGGTCCCAGACTATGGAACGCCTTACCAGCCAGCATTCGGCTGGAGGAGAACTACTTAGTCTTCAGGAGAAAGATTAAGACGCATCTCTTTTGATCTCAAAGGAGACAGGAACAACAAGCGCCCAGAGGCGATTTACTTCGCATGTGCTGCGCTATATAAGTTCTTCATTCATTCATTCATTCAATCTCCTGGAATCACATCTACCAACCCTTACAGTCGCCTTGTCCAGCCCACAGCCCTCAGCCCACAGGGGTCTGGCGTGGATTTTTGGGGGAACTTCACGCCATTTTTTTTCAAATTTGGGATGGAGTTCCCCTTAAAATCTACACTAGACCTGAAGGGTCTGGAATGGATATTTGGGGGGAACCCCACATCATTTTTGTTTTAAATTTGATGGAGGGGTTCCCCTTAATATCCATACCAGACCTGAAGGGCCTGGTAATTGAATTTGGGGGACCCCCACACTGTTTATGAATGACTTTTCTCTGAATGTGCAGGGACAGTTCTAAGCATGGGAAGCATGCGCTACTTCACAGGCATACTATACACCCCACAGGTTCGAAATTTAAAGGAATATTTCACTTTTATTGTTTCACTTTAAGCATTATTAACCTCTTGACAACCGAGGATGTCCCTACAGGCATCATTCAGATATCGCCGTCTTCAGCCACCGATTCTGTGCACGATAAGAACAATCAAAGCGGCGTTCTGCCACTTGATCATTCTTATAGGCAGTGGGAGGGGACATCCCCCCTCCCACCGCCATCCGGTGCTTCTCCTTGCCATCGGGGGCCTGGAGAGCGAATCGGTCGGTGCTGCCTGAAAGGATAATGACTGGTGACCAGATGGTCACCAGTCATCTCTATGACCTCTCCCCGTTTGGACGCCCTCTTTGCACCTCTTTGCACCTCGCCTCACAGCTTCATCTCCCCAGGAGCGGGTTAAGGTAAGCCCCTGACTCGTAGGGCCACTAAAGGTTTTCCTCCGCCCCCTCCTGGAACGGTTTGCGGCCGTCCTTTTTAGGACAAGCCGCGGGGGCGCTGACGGGGTCTAAACATAGCGAGCGGCGTTTCACTATCGCCCCCCACTGCCAATCCCACCAGCAGCTCCAGCCATCCATCATCACCTGCAACCCCAGCCCAGCCGTATGGAACGATTCGCGGCGGACGCGTTATGAAAGTCTGCGGCTTCAATCGCGGCCTAGCGGCGCGCCGCACACTACACCCATTCAACCCCCGCGGCCCAGGAGGATCCCTAGTACCCCCCAGTTACCCCTGAGCCTCCTGTGGCAGACGCAGCAGACCCCCAGACTTACCCCTGGCTTAGGCTGGATCCCAGCTGGTGGCCATCTTGGTACACCTAGACTTGGTGTCATTTATTTTTCTCCTGACTTCAGGCTAATTGGAAGTGAGACTCTTCCCCAGGGCTAGAACTGCATTCCAGCAGCTACCGGCGCACGCTTCCTATGAGTAGGACGTGTGGCCCATGGGATGTAGATAAGTAGGGCCCCCTCGCTTTCATCGCTGCGGCCGAATGGCCCCCCGAACCTCCCCTCCAAGTACCAGCCTGCCACCCCCTTGTAATTGGCTCACCTGCCACTCTCTCCTGACTCAAGCCACAACGCAATAACCACCAGTTGGTAATCCCCCCCTGCCCCCCCCCTCGAGGTCACCACCTTGGCTCTTTGCAGCCTGATCGGTGGCCATCATACTACACCCAGCCCCACTCCCCTTTCTCAATACCATTTGAACTTGATCCAGGGTTCGTCCGATCGCCTCTCAAGGGGTCAGGAAGGATTTTTTTTTCCCTGTCGTAGCATATTGGCGTAGCACGGCCAGGGTTTTTTTGCCTTCCTCTGGACCAAGTCAGGATCAAGGATTAAGTTAATCCTTGAAAATCCTCCCCTCCCCTCTTCCCCCCGGTGTTTGGCGACTATGGCTAATCTGCAATATTCTGCAGAAACCATTAGGGATCTGAGGCGATTTGCCGCAATACTACCAACCATCACTAAATAAAGCCCTAAGAACTGAGCGAATTTTGAGAATCGATCGACGATCGACTATCAAAAATCTCAGCCGTTTACCCCAGCCTAAGCACATATTATGTGCTTTGATCAACACAAGATCGGCAGTAAAACACAGACTAGAAATCCATGATTTCATCCTACAATACGATCTAGACTGCCTCTTTATTACAGAGAGCTGGCTCACAGCCGACTGTAACACCATTCTAGGTGAACTGGTGCCAGAAAACTACCGTATTATAACGGAAAACAGAATAGGGCAAAGAGGAGAGGCCTGGCGGTGATCCATCTTGCGATCACTAAACCAGTCCTTCAAAACCCTCCTCCATTCATGGAAACCCTAAGGCCTCGTACACACGATCAAATCTGTCGGCTGGAAACGGTCCGCTGGACCGTTTCAGCAGACAGATTCGATCGTGTGTACGGCCGAGCAGACAAATTTGTCCACCCGACAGATTTCAAAGCATGCTTTGAAATCTATCGGGTGGGAATCTGTCCGCCCGACATGTCTGCTGGTTAGTACACTTACCAGCAGACATGTCGTCCCGCTCCGCCGCCGCACCGCCGCCGAATGGATTCGGCGCATGCGCGGAAGTGTTTTACTTCCTGGTGCGGTGACGTGGCGGCGTCAACGTCACCGCCACGTCACCGACACGTCAGCGCGCTCTCTGCTGGCGGGGATTTTGGTTTGCTCGTGTGTACATAAAGCGCATTTGACCCTCCATAATCAAAGGGTCCAGGTGGTGAGGTGAGAGGCCATTTCATGTGGTGGTGGATGTGTGTCTAGCACGTTTGAAGTTATCTACACAGTCATCTGTCTGTCTACATTGGCACTCACTGGAGGTATACTGCGATTTCATGTACTTTATATTCATCTTTTATTGTTTTATTTGAGCGCTGCACCATCTGTATTTGTTTCTCCACAGGGATTTTGTGATTATTGACCCTGGTGTTCAGCTGCTATACAGGGGTTCATTTGTCATTTTTGCGCTGATTTATTTTCTTTTTATAAATGCAGAATCGGCTATTTTTATAAAAATCAGCATTACAATACCTTATTAAATAGCCAGGCTTCCGGTCTGCACCCCCTCGGGCTAAAGTCAGGTTTTCTCCAGCTTCCTGTGCCGCGCTGTGTCGCCTGGGAGCGTGTGTCAGAGCTCCCTAATTATAATATCTCTCTGTGTTAGCTCAAACATCGCGCGAGTTCGTATTGCAGGAAGTGACGCGGATGTAAACAAAGTAAAGGGCGGGCGTTTTTGAAAATTCTCCATTACAGCACCACAGAGATGCTCACGCCGCCGAACACCTTTGCCAGTGCGCAAGATCGAGCGGTGGATGCTGGGACAGCATCCACCGCAAAGAGGAAGTGACATGCCTGTGTACTTCTTCCTGCCCAAAGCTAAGATGGCAACGGAACTAAAGCCGGAATATAAGTCTTTATTTGGGACATAATAACAGCGGAGCGGCGGTTGAAAACAAGAACCGTGAGTTTAGCACAGCAGTGCTATTACACATTTAAAGAGCCCCTAAACAAAAATTTGATTTTGCGTGGGAGATCCGCTTTAATGACATGACCCACACCCATGTTTTCGCAATTCAAACGAAGTTTCAGATTCCAAAATAATTCACCCCAAATTTCCATCGCCAGAACTCGGCCAATGTTCCGCACTCCAGTGACCCTGGTAGAATTCCCCCGTCACATCCGTAAATAGCTCCACCGGTCCGTAAATCCTGATCTCCCAATTTAGCTTTCCAAAAATGTGTGTTTAGCCAATGTTTCCTAGTCAGAGGGATAAAATGTGTAGGAGACCTAACCCCTGCTGTAGCCGCCGACAGCCGTCTGCAAACAAAAATACTCATGGGAATAATGCGACATGCAAAGTTAAACTTACCCAACAGGGATTGCAGCCATCGAAGCTGAACCTTGCGTAGCCCCAATATCCCACAAATTTCTGTCTTGAGTGCCAATAATTTATCCTCCGGTAAGCGACACTCAATAGTAGGGTTGTCCCGATACCGATACTAGTATCGGTATCGGGACCGATGCCGAGTTTTTGCGGGAGTACTTGTACTCCCGCAAATACCCCCGATACCAAAATAGAATACTTCCCCCCCATATTGCAGCCATGTCCTGTCCCTCATACCTGTAGATATGATGCCGCCGCTGCTGCATACCGCCGTTAATCTCCCTGCATTATAGCGTAGCGCGCATTACAAGCTTACGTTTTGAATACTTGTAATGCCCGCGCCGCCATGTATAGACACTTCCCTTCTCAGGATTGGATGGATCCGTTCAATCCTGAGCAGGGGGGAGTGTCTATGCACGAATCCGCGTATAGACACTCCCCCTTGCTCAAGATTGGACGGATCCCTCCAATCCCGAGAAGGGGAGTGTCTATACATGGCGGCGCGGGCATTACAAGTATTCAGAACGAAAGCTTGTAATGCGCGCTACGCTATAATGCAGGGGGATTAATGGCGGTATGTGGCAGCGGCAGCATCATATCTACAGGTATGAGGGACAGGACATGGCTGCAATATGGGGGACATACATGGCTGCAATATGGGGGACATACATGGCTGCATATGTGGGGGACATACGTGGCTGCATATGTGGGGGACATACATGGCTGCATATGTGGGGGACATACATGGCTGCATATGTGGGGGACATATATGGCTGCATATGTGGGGGACATACATGGCTGCATATGTGGGGGACATACATGGCTGCATATGTGGGGGACATACATGGCTGCAATATGTGGGGGACATACATGGCTGCAATATGTGGGGGACATGGCTGCATTTGGGGACACATTTAAAAAAAGTATCGGTACTTGTACTCGGTCCTAAAAAAGTGGTATCGGGACAACCCTACTCAATAGCGTTCGAGTGTAGAACTATGCCCAGAAAGCTGAGCATGGTCGTCGGACCCTCCATCTTCTCCGCAGCCAAAGGAATACCAAAACTACCAGCAATGTGCTGCAACATGGATAGAAGTATCGCACACACATTAGAAGAAGGTGGCCCCATGCAAAGGAAATCATCCAAATAATGAATCACTGAATTCACCCCCAATACATCGCAAACCACTCATTCAACAAGGGAACTGAATGTCTTGAACAGAGTGCAGGAAATGGAACAGCCCGTGGGAAAGCAACAATAGACATAACAGTTTTCCTGCCAACAGCACCCCAGCAAGTGGTAACTGAGAGAACTGGGAGCAAACAAAAAGCTGCCTCAATGTCGGATATAGCCATCAGCGCCCCATTTCCATAGCTGTTAAACCCAGCTCACTGCTGTGTCAAAAGAAGTATACGACACTGTACACACTTCTGGATCTATGGCATCATTGACAGAACCTCCCTTTGGGAAGGACAGGTGATGGATCAGGTGGAACTTGCGTGGTTCCTTCTTAGGAACCACCCCTAGGGGCGAGATCACCAGATCTGGCAAAGGCTTTACCGAGAAAAGCCCACCCATGCGACCCAGTGCCACCTCCTTAGCCAATTTCAGTTCATGGCCCTGCCCTTCGGGTTGGCGACAGCCCCCTGAGTGTTTACAAAGGTTCTGGCTCCACTTCTGGCAAGATTGAGGGCCAGGGGCATAGTGGTAATGGTATACCTAGACGACCTGTTGCTGATATGCGTGTCACGGTTAAATCAGAATGTCGCCAGTACAGTTGAATATCTGGAACACCTAGGTTGGATTCTCAACCTAGAGAAGTCAGCCTTACAACCAGTAAGGAGGCTGCTAGGGAAGACGGTGGCTTTGTTCAAAGCCGTTCCCTATGCCCAGTTCCATTCAAGGCTGTTACAGAACAGTATTCTGTCTGCCTGAAACAAGAAGGTTCAGGCCTTGGATTATCCTATGCGCCTGCCTCCAAATGTGCGCCAGAGTCTCAGGTGGTGGTTGATAACCAAGAATCTGCAGAAGGGGAAATCCTTCCGGTTAATTGGAAGATAGTAATGACGAATGACAGCCTCTTGGGCTGGGGAGCAGTTATGGAAACAACTACTATTCAGGGGAAGTTTTCAGAACCCGAAAGAAGCTTGCTCATCAACATCTTGGAAATTCGAGCAGCAAGCCTGGCCCAAAAGGCCTGGACATTCAAATTACGGAATTGCCCTGTCAGGATTCAATCTGACAAAGCCACAGCAGTGGCCTACATCAATCATCAGGGTGGCACCAGAATTCATGCAACCCAGATAATGGAGAACTATATTCTGGCCTGGGCATGTTCCTTGCTAGTCTGCAGTCTTCATTCCAGGGGGTAGAGAATTGTCAGGCAGATTTCTTGAGCCGCCAACAGTTGCTTCCAGGAGAATGGTCTCTACATCCCGACCTTTTTCAGGCCATCTGCCAGAGGGGGGGCACCCCCGATATAGATATGTTGGTATGCAGGTTAAACAGGAATCTGGACAGCTTTGTGTCAAGGACTAGAGATCCACTCGCATACGGGACAGATGCGTTAGTGATTCCATGGAATCTGTTTTCACTAATCTATGCGTTTCCCCTAGTGCTGTTACTACCGCGGATCAAGGGGGGTTAAGGGGGAATGGAAGTCGGTGATCTTAGTGGCCCTGGCATGGCCCAGGAGATCCTGGTATGTGGAGATCATGAAGATGGCAGTAGGGGTTCCATGTTCCATCTCATCCAGACCTGCTTTCGCAGGGGCTTGTATTCCATCCTGCCTTACAAACGCAAAATTTGACGATTTGGCTGTTAAGACCCACATTCTAAGGAGACAGGGGCTTTCAGGTTCAGTGTTAACTACCCTGATTAATGCAAGAAAGCCGGCCTCTAGGGTAATTTATTATAGGGTTTGGAAGGCCTATGTTTCCTGGTCTGAAGCCAAAGGATGGCACCCTTGGAAATATGTTATAGGTAGAATCTTGACTTTCCTACAGTTAGGAGTAGAGATGAAGCTAGCCTTGAGTACTATCAAGGGTCAAATCTCTGCCTTATCTGTATATTTCCATAAGCCACTTGCTTCACACTCTGTGGTCCAGGCATTTATACAAGGAGTAACACAAATAAATCCCCCAAGGGGGTCACCCTTGTGCCCTTGGGATTTAAATCTGGTATTATCGTTTTTTTTTTCCAAATTATTTTTATTAAAGTATTTTTAACCCCTTCCTTACCAGCCCATAGGGGAATCGCGTCATGGCGATCCCCTCGCCGATGAGACTGGACGTTGCACAATGTCCAGTCTTCACAGCGTTCTGCGGCACGCGCGCGCCCGCGGCACCACTCGCGGTCATGCGCGCGTGCCCGACGGCCGCGATTTCCGGCAATCACGTCAGGAGTGTGGATCTGTGTGTTTCAGCGGTGAGGAGACTGATGTGTGTTCCCAGTACAGAGGAACACACATCGATCTCCTCCCCCTGTGAGTCCCCCTCCCCCTACAGTTAGAACATACTTTAGGACACATTTTAACCCCTTCAGCGCCCCCTAGTGTTAACCCCTTCCCTGCCAGTCACATTTACACAGTAATCAGTGCAGTTTTATAGCACTAATTGTTGTGTAAATGTGAACGGTCCCAAAAATGTGTCAAAAGTGTCCGATATGTCCGCCGCAACGTCACGGTCACAAAAAAAAAAAACGCAGATCCCCGCCATTACTAGTAAAAAAAATAAAATAAAAATGCCATAAATCTATCACCTATTTTGTAGACGCTATAACTTTTTGCGCAAACCAATCAATATACGATTATTGCGTTTTTTTTTTTTACCAAAAATACGTAGAATACGTATCGGTCTAAACTGAGGGGAAAAAAAGTTTTTTTTAAAAAAAATATTGTGAGATGTATTAAATAAAAAGGAAAAAAATATTGTGTTTTTTTTTTAAATTGTCGCTCTTCTTTTGTTTATAGCGCAAAAAATAAAAACCGCAGAGATGATCAAATACCACCAAACGAAAGCTCTATTTGTGTGGGGAAAAAAACATAATGATTTAATTTGGGTACAGTGTTGCCTGACCGCGCAATTGTCATTCAAAGTGCAACAGCGCTGAAAACTAAAAATTGGTCTGGGCAGGAAGGGGGTGAAAATGCCCTGTATGGAAGGGGTTAATGTTGTTGAAATACAAAACAGGGCCATAGGGGCATACCCCGGCCAAACATTGCACGCAACTACGTGCACCACAAAAAAACAAACAGTTAACCTCACACCATAGCACTAGGCATGTCTAACTAAACATTACCTAAACACCTCACAGGTTACACATGTCAGGACTAGAAAAAGGGGCTATTGTATCTTGTAGAACCTCATTCCAATCCTCAGTGACTGAATTGAAAGCTACAGGGGCCCTTGGGAGTAAGTACGATCATCACATTATCTATGCTTCACCTCCTTTTACCTGTTCAGAATATGGGTCTCAACTCTAAGTGTTACAGGTGGATACCAATGTAATCTTTCTGAGCTACTCCCCAGGGGGCCGATCGTCTGTTGTGGACTCCAAGTTTGTCCACAGGTGCCAGACTTTTTCATATTTATCAGGGCATCCTCGGGACAGATACGTCGCTTTGTAGAGGGCTATCATTGTATTAACTATCCGGTTCCATGCGTTCAGAGTGGGAGGGGTGGTTGACTTTTACTTCAAGACTATGGCTTTTCTTGCATAAAAAAGGATACCTATGAGGGTGCGTGTTGCTTTGGCAAGTGCCAGTTGCTCCACCAGGCCGAGGATGCAGACAGTAATTATTAGGGGAATAGGGATGGTAGTTAAGCCATGAATAAAGTGAGCTACTTCCCTCCAATAGTCCTTAATCTGAGGGCAATCCCAAAATATGTGCGTGAAGTCTGCTGGGGTACCAGAGCATCTCCAGCAGCTGGCCGACAAGGTCAGGTATATGCGATGCAGGCGCTGGGGCGTGTAGTAGATCCTGTGGAGGATTTTGAATTGGATCAATTTGTCCCTAGTAGCAACCAGCTGCTGAAATGGATAGTCCCACATATCTTCCCAATCCTCACCGTCCAGCTCCCCCACCTCCGCCCGCAACAAATCGCGTAGACCATCCAATCCTACCTGGATGGACGGCAGGAGTGCACGATAAATTTGGGATAATGGTTTCGAGAGATCAAACTTAGCCAGGAGAATCTCCAAGTCATCAAGTTCCAGCCGAAGCTGGACCGTCCTGAATTGCGAATTAAAGGCGTGGCGGAGCTGCAGGAACCTGAAGAAGAAAGAATTCGGAAGCTGAAATTTATTTTTAAGCCTGTCAAATGTAAATAGCCCCAACTCATCACAGATGTCCCTCAAATACTTGATGCCCCTGCTGGCCCACAAACCTGGGTCCTGCAGAGAGTGGAATTCCCGTAACCTGGGATTACACCAGAGTGGCGTGTTGGGGGACCATCTGGCCTTCACCAAGTTAGGTTTGATGACTACCATGTACCATGCCTTAATAATCGCTTTAGAGGGCATTGCGGAATGCCTCAAAGGATCCCAATTGAGCTGCTTTCAGGACGACTGACGCAATGGTATCGTCCGATACCAGACAGTTTGGTATTATCGGTTTTACAGGGACAACCCTTTGAACTAATGCACCAGGTTCCCTTAACTCCATTGACAAAGAAAATAGGATTTTTTAATACAGCTTACCTGTAAAATCCTTTTCTTGGGAATACATCATGGGACAAGGAGCCTTAATTACTTAATGGGTTATGTAGTCACCACAGGTGATTGGACACTGGTTAACCCAATTAGATTTGAGTTCCTCCCCTATATAACCCCTCCCAAATGGAGAGTGCCTCAGTTTTTAGTAAAGCAATAAGTGTTCCATGTTTAACTCCGAAGAGGGGTGGGAACCAGGGGCGGACTGACCATGCCACTAGGGGGCCCCATCAGGGTTGCCAGGCTCAATAAAACTAGGGACAGTATGTAAAAATCTGTGTTTTTTTTTTACATCTGTCCTTGATATGTCCGAAACCGACATGATTTTGATGTGAAAATCCTGAGATTTTAGCTGCCCCGCCTCTGCACTGCCTCCTGGCGTGGCGGCCATCTGTAAGCCCAGGCTCCCCATAATCTTCTATTGCCCGGGGGCCCCATGAGTTGTCAGTCCACCCCTGGTGGGAGCTCTTTGTCCCATCACCATGATATATTCCCAAGAAAAGGATTTTACAGGTAAGTTGTATTAAAAAATCCTATTTTCTTCATAATACATCACGGAACACAGAGCCTTAATTACTTAAAAGGGTTGTAAAGGTTCGCTTTTTATTTTCTAAATAGGTTCCTTTAAGCTAGTGCATTGTTGGTTCACTTACCCTTTTCTTTCGATTTCCCTTCTAAATGTTCTTTGTTCTTTGTTTTCTTTGTCTGAATTTCTCACTTCCTGTTCCTCCTCGGTAATCTGTTCAGTAAGCTGTTCTGGCTGACTAGCCACCTCTCGGATGATGGTGGCAAGTTTACTGAGGAGAAACAGGAAGTGAGAATTTCAGACAAAGGAAAAAAAACATTTAGGGCCAGATTCAGGTAGATGAGAGTATCTTTCCTCTGGAGTAACGCTTCTCATTTACGTTACTCTGAAGACCCTTTCAGCGCAAGTCCTGTAATTCACATAGCAGTTGCGCGTAAACTTGCGCCAGAGTAACGATAATGCGCTGGCGTAACCCGACGCAAGTGGAAGTGGGTGTGATCATATGTAAATGATGGGCGGAGCCCAGCGCAGAGGCTTACGTTCAGCGCATCATCCACGGAGCATGCGCAGTGAGTGCGGCTACACTCGCCCCCTTGTGCGCATGCTCACAACTTCCGTCGGCACCACTTCCCGGGAAACGTCAGCGCAATGCCTTCCGTTGGGCGTTTAAATGCGCCAGTAGAAGCGCCATTCCGGCACTAAAGTATATCCTGCTCCCCCTCCCCGCAGTGATGTTACTTTTGTTCTGAGATGGCTGCTCCCGTTCCCCGCAAACACAACGGAGAAGGCTGAACTTTAATGGCCAGGAGCTGACAGCCGTCATCTCGGCTATGGAGACCTATGATGTCTTCCTCCATGGCTGTAAAATTTGACAGACAAGCATGGACAGAGGTGTTGTCCTGCAAGTGGGGGTGCTCAGCTAGCTCTTATCGTCGGTAACGCTGCTGTAGCTGCTCTCCTGCTGACCTGTGACCGTCTGGAGTAAAGATAAAGCAGCCTTTTGTAGAAATAACTTTGCGCCGGACGGACGAGATACGCGCGGCGCATGTAGCCAGCGTATGGTGCTAATCCGTTCGTGAATTGGGAAAAATCCCTCATTTGCATATTTGCAATAATCAATAGGCGCGACTGATGCGCCCAGCGAAATTAACCGCTGACGATACTCTGGCGTCGGAACGTTCCGCCGGTCGCAAATGACCCGTTATTGGGCGCATCTAGTTTGGTGGGTACGGGCACATAGAAACGACGGCGCATCATCACAGTTACGCGGCGCATATCGAAATACTCCAGCGCAAGTGTTCCTGAATCTGGCCCTTAGAAGGAAAAGGTAAAAGGACCAACAATGCACTAGCTTAAAGGAACCTATTTAGAAAATATAAAACAAACCTTTACAACCCCTTTAATGGAATGTCCCATAGCAATGCTAAAATTGAGGGGAGGGAGACACGGATCAGAAATAAGACCGCCATCGGGCCAGAGGGTCTATACTGCTGCCTGCAGCACACTACGCCCGAAGGCGGCAACCTCATACCCTTTCACATCTACCTGTGTCAAGTCTCTGATGTGAGGCTGAGTGGCAGAGAGGGTGCCCCTTGCGGCTAAGTGCAGTGCTCCCCTGGGAGTGATACAGGGGATACAGTGCCCAAAGGTGCACGGGTTGCCAGTAGCGCTGCGATAGGCTGGTAAGCAGAATGTGGCTGGGGTGCGCTGGGTAATGATGTCAGTAGCCTAGAGTTGCCACCTCATCCCTTTAAAACCGAACACATATTAATTACACAGGTTCTGTGGCTAATTAAGGTGGTAATTAAACTCACTTGGTGCTTTACCTGCATTAAATTAGCCTCAGAACCTGTGTAATTCATATGTGTTCGGGTTTAAAGGGATGAGGTGGCAACCCTACATTAGCCGTGCAAGAAGAAGTCCTAAATAGGCGTTTGCAGGATAAACCAGGAGCAGGATTCCCAGCCAGGCCAAAGGTCATATACCAGGAGACAGTCCAAGAGCAAACAGGAGCAAGCTGGGTCATAAACAGTGGGCAGTGCATCAAAGAATAATCAGCCAAGCCAAGGTCAGAGCGAGGAGATAATCGGGATTACAGGTCAAGCCAAAAGCAGAAGTCAAGCCAGGAGTTACAAGGTAAACAGCCACAGCAACACAGGAAGCTGACGACAATTCAGCAATTTGGGTCAGACAGTGGCAGCCTTTTATAGGACAGCAGGGGGATCTTCCTGTCACATGATGTGCCTCTGGTGGCCATTTCTTCTACTGGCAAGATTGCCAGTACTTCCACTGCCTTTTCCCTGACACAGCCTTTGGCCATTTCTTCTACTGGCAAGATTGCCAGTACTTCCACAGCCATTTTCCTGACAACCTGGTAGTAGGGATGAGCTTCGCGTTCGATGCGAACACATGTTCGCATCGAACATCGGCTGTTCGATCGTTCGTCGAAAACAAACAAATCGGGTCGTTCGAATGACGCGCAACGGCCCATAATTCACTGCGGCGTTGCGCGCTGATGATTGGCCAAGCATGCACCATGACCCCGCATGCTTGGCCAATCACAGCGCCCAAAAACGAAGAGACCTAATTGGCCAAAGCCTGGGTGCTTTGGCCAATTAGGGCTCAGGGCTTTAGCACACGCCCCACACTATAAAAGGCCGCCTCCCGGGCGGCCTCGTGTAGTGTGTTCCGGCTTTCTTTGAGAGAAGTCAGACAGACAGAGAGAGAGAGAGAGATAGATAGATAGAGACAGTGGGGTAGATTCACATAGAGATCCGACGGTGTATCTACTGATACACCGTCGGATCTGTGAGATCCGACGCTCGGATCTATGCGGCTGATTCCTCGAATCAGGTTCCGCATAGATCTCCCTTAGAGCCGACTGGTGTAAGTGAGTTACACTGTCCGTTCTTATTCTGCATTCTCCCGCCGTCCGCTAGGTGGCGCTTCTTTTTTTCTACGCAACGAATATGCAAATGAGGAGAACCGCCGATTCAGAACCGAACGCCCGGCCGTCGCTTTTTTTTTACGTCGTTTGCGTTCGGCTTTTTCCGGCGGATCGTTACCCCTGCTATATGCGGGGTAAGTGCGGCGGATCCTATGTTAAGTATGGCCGTCGTTCCCGCGTCGAGTTTTGAATTTTTTACGTCGTTTACGTAAGTCGTCCGGGAATACGGCCATACGTTAATTGTGTTAACGTCGAAAACAATGACGTCCTTGCGACATCATTTAAAGCAATGCACGCTGGGAAATTTAGCCGGCGGCGCATGCGCAGTACGATCGGCGCGGGGACGCGCGTGATTTAAATAGTAAACTCCCCCTAGCCGCGGAATTTGCATTCCGCCGGGGGATTTACGATCCGCCAGGGCTAATTATGAGGCAAGTGCTTTCTGAATACAGCACTTGCCTCAAAAACTGGCGCAGGCGGATCGTAAAAAAGATAGATCACGCGGATCAAAAGATCCGCTGATCTACATGAATCTACCCCACAGTGTCTTTTTAGATAGATAGATAGATAGATAGATAGATAGATAGATAGATAGATCAGGGAGGCTACTAGTTAGTATAGTTAAATGTACAGTTTGTAGAGAATATATTTATTTGCACAGAAAGGCAGTTGCTGTTAATGCAAGTGGGCTATTGAATTGCACAGAAACGCAGTCGCTCTGACTGTGCGTGTGCTGTGCGCATTTGGGGTCACCGCACGTGTGCTGTTACATACCACCTGAGCGCATTTGGGGTCACCGCACGTGTGCTCGTATATACCACCTGAGCACAGATGGTGCCACTGTACGTGTGCTGGTATATACCACCTGAGCACAGATAGTGCCACTGTACGTGTGCTGGTATATACCACCTGAGCACAGATAGTGACACTGTACGTGGGTATATATCACCTGAGCACAGATAGTGCCACTGTACGTGTGCTCCTATATACCACCTGAGCACAGATAGTGCCACTGTATGTGTGCTCCTATATACCACCTGAGCACAGATAGTGCCACTGTACGTGTGCTCCTATATACCACCTGAGCACAGATAGTGCCACTGTACGTGTGCAGCTATATACCACCTGAGCACAGATAGTGCCACTGTACGTGTGCTGGTATATACCACCTGAGCACAGATAGTGCTGCCACTGTACGTGTGCTGCTATATATCACCTGAGCACAGATAGTGCCACTGTACGTGTGCTGCTATATACCACCTGAGCACAGATAGTGCCACTGTACGTGTGCTCCTATATACCACCTGAGCACAGATAGTGCCACTGTACGTGTGCTCCTATATACCACCTGAGCACAGATAGTGCCACTGTACGTGTGCTGGTATATACCACCTGAGCACAGATAGTGCCACTGTACGTGTGCTGCTATATACCACCTGAGCACAGATAGTGCCACTGTACGTGTGCTGGTATATATCACCTGAGCACAGATAGTGCCACTGTACGTGTGCTCCTATATACCACCTGAGCACAGATAGTGCCACTGTACGTGTGCTCCTATATACCACCTGAGCACAGATAGTGCCACTGTACGTGTGCTCCTATATACCACCTGAGCACAGATAGTGCCACTGTACGTGTGCAGCTATATACCACCTGAGCACAGATAGTGCCACTGTACGTGTGCTGGTATATACCACCTGAGCACAGATAGTGCTGCCACTGTACGTGTGCTGCTATATATCACCTGAGCACAGATAGTGCCACTGTACGTGTGCTGCTATATACCACCTGAGCACAGATAGTGCCACTGTACGTGTGCTCCTATATACCACCTGAGCACAGATAGTGCCACTGTACGTGTGCTCCTATATACCACCTGAGCACAGATAGTGCCACTGTACGTGTGCTCCTATATACCACCTGAGCACAGATAGTGCCACTGTACGTGTGCTGGTATATACCACCTGAGCACAGATAGTGCCACTGTACGTGTGCTGGTATATACCACCTGAGCACAGATAGTGCCACTGTACGTGTGCTGGTATATACCACCTGAGCGCAGTTAGTGCCACTGTACGTGTGCTGTTATATATCACCTGAGCGCATTTGGTGTCACTCCGCTTGTGCTGTTACATACCACCTGAGCACTTCAATATGTCTGGAAGGAGAACAAAGAGAGGCAGAGAGTCACGAGGGCAAGCAGGCTCTGCATGTAGAGGTAACGCTGGTAGTGGATGTGGTGCATCCTCTTCAGCCCGTGGCCGTGGCCGCTCGTCCTTCTTTTCGGGAGCTGGCCGTGTTGAACCTCAACATGCAGAGGAATTAGTAGAGTTGATGACCAAGCCGTCCTTATCCTCCTCATCCTCTCTCACACAGACAGATCAAAGTTTATCTGGCAAAGCACCTGCCAAGGCGTCCTCTTCCCTCTGCACAATGGCTTCACACAATACTTCCCTAGTACCACCATGTCCTCCTGAGGAGTCCCCCGAACTGTTTCAACACAGTGTGGGGTACATGCTGCAGGAAGATGCGCAGCGTTTTGAAGTCTCCGATGACGGAACACTGATAGAGGAAGGCATTGATGTGAGCCCAGGGAGAGGGGGTGGCCGAGAGGGACAGCAATTTGTCAGTGATGATGTTCCCCCAGCTGGAGCATACTGCCAGGTTGTTGACAGTGATGAGGAGGGAGGGGATGATGAGGTCACTGACTCTACCTAGGTGCCTGATAGGAGAGAGGAGGAGGAGGAGGAGGACGAGGCACAGGCACATCTCCAAAGAGGCAGGATGCCCTCCAGGGGTCAGCTTAAGGTCACACCCACTGCATTACAGCGCACATCTACGGCGCTTGTGCATGGCACTGCTGTGTCTGACCGGTACAGCAAAAGTTCTTTGGTGTGGGCCTTTTTTGAAACATGTCCACAAGATCGTACCTTTGCTATTTGCAACTTATGTCGCAAGCGTATCTCGCGTGGCCAAAACATCAACCGCCTGGGTACCACATGCTTGTCCAGACATATGTCGACCTGCCATGCAGCTCGTTGGCAAGCACACCAGAAAGACCCACACCAAAGACAACAGCGTACCCCCCCTTGCCCTTCTGGGACCTCCAACCCCAGTAGACCCCCAGTCCTCTCTGAAGCCTGCAGTGAAGGTGTAGAAATAGGTGTGTCACAAGCTAGTAGTAGCGGTCAATCTACTGATAGTACCAGGCAAATTTCCCTGCCCCAGCTGCTGCAGCGCTGAAAGAAGTACAATCCCAGCCATCCACATGCTCAGCAGTTGAATGCTAGCTTAGCGAAATTGCTAGCACTTCAACTGCTACCTTTTCAGTTGGTAGATTCTGCCCCCTTCCGTGAGTTTGTACAATGTGCAGTACCTCAGTGGCAAGTACCAAAATGCCACTTTTTCTCACGGAAGGCTATTCCGGCTCTCTACCGGCATGTGGAAGGCAATGTCCATGCCTCGCTGGACAGGGCGGTCAGTGGTAAGGTGCATCTTACCACCGACTCATGGTCCAGCAGGCATGGACAGGGACGTTACCTGTCTTTTACGGCGCATTGGGTGACTCTGCTGGCAGCTGGGAAGGACGCAGGACAAGGTCCAGTAGTTTTGGAGGTTGTTCCGCCACCACGCCTCCAAAGCACTACTACTGTTTGTGACACACCTCTCTCCTCCACCCCCTCCTCTTCTTCTTCCTCTGTGGCCTCTTCCTGTGGTGACGTATTCTCCGAACCAGCCGTGCTCCGTAGGCGTACGAGGGGCTACGCAGGAATGCAGGCCAGGAGATGCCATGCGGTGCTAGAGCTGGTGTGCTTGGGAGACAGGAGCCACACTGGGGAAGAGGTTTTGTCAGCTCTGCAGGGTCAGGTTGAGAGGTGGTTGACGCCACGCCAGCTGAAGCCTGGAATGGTGGTCAGCGATAATGGCACCAACCTCCTCTCTGCCCTGCGACAGGGAAAACTCACCCACATGCCCTGTTTTGCGCATGTCCTCAATTTGGTGGTGCAGCGGTTCTTGGGCAGGTACCCGGGATTGCAGGATGTCCTGAAGCAGGCCAGGAAAGTCTGTGTGCATTTCCGGAGGTCATATAATGCCACTGCTCGGCTGACTGACCTCCAAAGGGAATACAAACTGCCCAAGAACCGCCTAATTTGTGACATGCCCACCAGATGGAACTCAACGTTGGCCATGCTGCAGCAGCTGCACACGCAGCAACGGGCCATCAATGAGTACCTGGCAGCAGAACTGGGTCAGGGCAGCTAGGTTTTTTTTTTCCACGCCAGTGGGCCTTGATCAGGGATGCATGCACTGTCCTGTCACCATTTGAGGAGGCCACGAGGATGATGAGCAGTGACAGTGCATGCATCAGTGAGACTGTCCCTCTTATTCACATGTTGAAGCACACGCTACGTGGAATAATGGACAGGGCCCTTGAGGCAGAACAGAGGGAGGAAGAGGAGGACTTCCTTACCTCTCAAGGCCCCCTTTACCCAGACAGTGGTCCTGTTTGCCCACCTAGCACACAGGAAGAGGATGAGGAGGAGGAGGAGGAGGATTGTATCAGCAGCATGGAGGTGGAGCCTAGCACTCAGCAGCAGCAGTCTTCAAGGGATCATTTACAGTCCCAAGGAGCACGTGGAGTTTTACGTGGCTGGGATGAGGTGCCTGTGGATCCTGTCGTCTTCAGTGACCCAGAGGACTGTGGCCCGAATGCCTCAGCAAACCTACGCTGCATGGCCTCCCTGATTCTGCAAAGCCTGCGTAAGGATCCTCGTGTACGTGCTATTAAGGAGAGGGATCATTACTGGCTGGCGACTCTCCTTGATCCACGTTACAAGAGTAAGGTTGCGGACCTTATGTTGCCATCGCAGAGGGAGCAGAAGATGAAACTTCTGCGGGAGGCCTTGCAGAAGGGTCTGTGCAATGCGTTCCCAGAACCGGGGGGATTACCAAAACCTGGCTCTGGACAACGTCTTGCTGAGGCTTCGGTGAGTCACAGAAGGGGCGGTGGAGAAGGTGGTCGTCTGACCGATGCGTTCAGGCAGTTTTTTAGTCCGCAGCCCCAAGGTCTGACCGGTTCCAGCAACCATCGCCAGCGTCTGCTTTACATGGTCTGGGAATACCTAGGGGCAAGATCCGACTTGGACACCTTCCCCACCGAAAATCCTCTGGCTTACTGGGTCTTGAGGATGGATCACAGGCCAGAGCTTGCCCAGTACGCAATTGAGCTACTGGCTTGCCCTGCATCCAGTGTTCTTTCAGAACGGACATTCAGTGCTGCTGGAGGCTTTGTCACTGATCACGGGGTGCGCCTCTCCACCAGCTCTGTTGATCGACTGACCTTCATCAAAATGAATCAGGCTTGGATCAACACCAGCTACCAAGCACCTGATGCTGATATTAATGAATAATATATTTTTTGTTGAAATGTCGGATCCCTTTTAGACTGCTGATGCTGAGTGACTGTCCTCTTATGCTGCTGATGGAATATCCTTCTCCTCCTCACTTTTCTTGCTGATAGCTAGTAAGAAATGTTGTGTTTCTGGGCTCCGCCACCAGTGCCTAAGGCACAATTTTTCAGCCCCTGTTTAACAGGGGCGCCTAATAACAATTTTTGTTGCAATACTTTGCACGTGGCTCCTTGTTGCGCTCCAATTGGAGTTATTGGGAGGGGTTGCAAGTGTTGTGTTGTGCCCAAGGCACAATTTTCCAGCCCCTGTTTAACAGGGGCGCCTAATAACAGTTTTTGATGCAATAATTTGCACGTGGCTCCTTGTTGCGCTCCAATTGGAGTTATTGGGAGGGGTTGCAAGTGTTGTGTTGTGCCCAAGGCACAATTTTTCAGCCCCTGTTTAACAGGGGCGCCTAATAACAATTTTGATGCAATAATTTGCACGTGGCTCCTTGTTGTGCTCCAATTGGAGTTATTGGGAGGGGTTGCAAGTGTTGTGTTGTGCCCAATGCACAATTTTTCTGCCCCTGTTTAACAGGGGCGCCTAATAACAATTTTTGATGCAATACTTTGCACGTGGCTCCTTGTTGCGCTCCAATTACTTTGCACGTGGCTCCAGTATGTTTGAGGGGTGCCCTTTTTTCTAAAAATGTTCTTTCACACAACAATAATGGCCCCCCACCACCGCTAAAATATTCAACATAGTGTTGCCACACAGAACTTGCGCAAGTAGCATTAATTACTTTTTTTTGGTCCTTTCATGTTGTGCAGGGACATTTCTAAACACGTGCCACTACTATAGACACCCAGCAGGTGTGATATTTAAAGGAATTTTTTTTTTTCACTTTAAGCATCATTAAAATGGCTGCTCCGCAAAAAACAGCCATTTAAAAAAAAAAAAATTTCCATTGATACATGTTTCCCTGGGGCAAGACCCGGGTTCTGAATGACATTTTCCAACATTTAATTGAATTTTGGTCTTTAAAATGACCGTTTTTGAATTCGAACGTTCGGGTCCCATAGACTTTAATGGGGTTCGAAATATTCGTGCGAACCCGCGGTCTGTTCGAACGTTCTGGTGCGAACCGAACCCGGGGGTGTTCGGCTCATCCCTACCTGGTAGAACTTAGTAAATGTATGGACCGAAAACCAAGTAGCAGCCTTACAGATCTGAGCCATGGAGGCCTGGTGATGCACTGCCCATGAAGCACCAACTGCTTTAGCTGAGTGCGCCTTCACCTGAAAAGGAGAAATCTTCTTTTCTAACCATAGGCCTGAATAATGACTTGTCGAATCCAATCTACAATAGTAGATTTCGACGCTGCCTGGCCCTTTCCTCGGCCCTGGCAGAATAACAGGCAGTCAGTCTTGAATATCTGAGCCGTATGTTGCAGATAAACTTTCACCGCTCTTACAACATCCATAGAGTGTAGAACTTTTTCCTCTGCACACTGCGGATCTGGAAAAAAGACGGTAGGACTATATCTTGATTCAGATGAAATCCTGAAACCACCTTAGGTAAAAAGTCGGGTGAAGACGCAGCACCACCCTGTCATCATGAATAATCATATACGGTTCTTTACAGAAAGAGCCGCCAATTCCGATACCCTCCTTGTGGAGGATATGGCTACAAGAGAAAAACAGTTTCTTTGTCAAAAAGATTTAAGAAGCATGGTGTAATGGTCAAAAGGTAGCTTCTGTAAAACAGATAATACCAAATTCAAATTCCATGGGCACGCGGGAGACATAGCCGGCGGATTCAAGTGCAGTGCTCCCTGAACAAAGGCCCAGGGAATGAGAGACAAGCGGTTTTTGCAAAATACAGACATTCATAGCGCTCAAGGCCAACTTCATATTTAGAGCAAAAATCCTATTAATGGCATACTTCTTAGGATGCCCCCTTCTGGGTTCACACAAGGAAACATATACCTTCCAGATTCTGTAGTAGATGAACATGGAGGCCGAATTCCTAGCATTAACCAGAGTGGATAGGACTGGACCTGAGAGCCCACATTTCCTCAGAATGTGGGTCTCAACATCCAAACCGTCAAAATTAGACTTTGTAAGGCGGGATGGAATATTGGACCCTGCGATAGTAGGTCCGAGCGTAGTGGGATAACCCAAGGTCTACCTACTGCCATCCTTACGATTTCTACGTACCAGGGTCTACTGTGCCAAGCCGGGGTGATATAAATCACCAGCTTTCCTTCCCTCTTGACCTTCTGAAGGAATTGTGGGAGAAGCGGAACTGGGGGGAACGCGTAATCAGAGAATAACGATCCCATGAGATTGTCAGGGCATCTGACCCTCCTCCAGCTTTGCGTTGAACTGGGAAGCCAACAGGTCTGCATTTGAGGTACCCCATTTCTGACATATGATTTGAAATATGTCGGGGTGTAGAGACCATTCTCCTGGACTCAGCTGCTGGTGGGATAAAAAAATCCGCCTGCCAATCTTTTACCCCTGGAATGAAGACTGCAGACAGGTGAGGATATGTCTTTCTGCCCAGGCTAGGATGTGATTCACCTATCTTTGGGCATCCACTGGTGCCTCCTTGGTGATTGATATAGACCACGGCTGTAGCATTGTCTCACTGAATCCGAACAGGCCAACCCTGCAGTTAAGACCAAACTCTGAGGGCCAAATTAATTGCCCAAATCTTCAGAATGTTGATGGGAAGGAGCTTTTCGGCTCCAGATCACTTCCTCTGGGCAGATGCTTATTCTAGAACTGCCCCCCAGCCAAGAAGACTGGCCTCTGTGGTCACCACTTTCCAGGTAACCGGAGTGAAGGAATTTCCTTCTGACAATTGAGGCTCTGGTGAACCTTTGGAGATAAGATCACGGCCTTGAGTGAAACTGGGCGTAAGGAACATCCTTGAATGAGGCTACCATCTTCCCCAATAACCTCATGCATAGAGATGGAAGGCCTTCTCTTTGCCTTTATCACTCAGACCAAGTCTCCTATGGCTTTTGCCTTTGGCTAGGGAAGTAATACCTGGCTTCAGGACGTGTCTATAAGCATGCCCAAGTATTCAAGCCTTCTTTGAGGCTGCAAGGAGGATTCCCCATATTGAGGACCCAGCCTAGGTATTCTAAATATCCCACTGTGCTGTGCACATAGTGGCCCAAGCGTAAATCGGACTGATCTTTGATCAACAGATCGTTCAGATAGGCTGTTACTGCTATGCCTCGTGCCCTTAGCCTTGCCAGGGCCGGGGCCAGTATTTTTGTGAACACTCAAGGTGCTGTAGCCAGCCCGAAAGGAAGGGCCACAAACTGAAAGTGGTACTAAACCATCGCAAACCTTAGAAACCTTTGGTGAGCGGGAAATATTGGCACATGCAGATATGCATTTCTGATGTCTATTGATGCCAAGAATTCTCCTCCCTGAAGGGTGGAAACAACTAAACGGACAGACTCCATGCAAAAGGAGCGAATGTTCAGAAACCTGATTCAGGCCTTTCAGATCCAGGATAGGTCTGACATCCTCGTTTTGGAACCGTGAAAGGTTTGAGTAAAACAGTAATACCCGATCCTTACCATCGACACCACCAAAAGCATCATCAAAAATCTCTGAGACACTACAGAACCAAACAACATCATTTCTACAAAACTCTTGAAAGAATGTACAGAAATCGCGGCACCCACCATAGCACATCTCATAAACCAATCATTCAAAGAAGGTATTGTTCCAATTTCTCTCAAGAAAGGCATAATCAAACCCCTCCTAAAAAAAAAAAACCTTGACTCCAAAGACCCAAATTGCCGAAGACCAATTACAAGCCTTAGCACCATCTCCAAAATCATGGAGAAAGCAGTAGTACAACAGCTACAACTCCATCTAGACTCCAACAACCTCCTGGACCCACTACAATCGGGTTTCCACCCAGGCCACAGGACAGAAATGGCACTTCTCAAAATATGGGAGGATGCTCTCCAAGCAGCAGACAAAGGATAATCTTGTCCTGGTGCTGCTGGACCTAAGTGCAGCTTTAGACAGTAGACCACAAAACTCTACTCACACGGCTCACAGAAGTAGTTGGAGTCACGGGGGTAGATTCATGTAGATCAGCGGATCTTTTGATCCACGTGATCTATCTTTTTTACGATCCGCCTGCGCCAGTTTTTGAGGCAAGTGCTGTATTCAGAAAGCACTTGCCTCGTAATTAGCCCTGGCGGATCGTAAATCCCCCGGCGGAATGCAAATTCCGCGGCTAGGGGGAGTTTACTATTTAAATCACGCGCGTCCTCCGCGCCGATAGTACTGCGCATGCGCCGCCGGCTAAATTTCCCAGCGTGCATTGCTTTAAATGACGTCGCAAGGACGTCATTGTTTTCGACGTTAACGCAATTAACGTATGGCCGTATTCCCGGACAACTTACGTAAACGACGTAAAAAATTCAAAACTCGACGCGGGAACGACGGCCATACTTAACATAGGATCCGCCGCACTTACCCCGCATATAGCAGGGGTAACGATCCGCCGGAAAAAGCCGAACGCAAACGACGTAAAAAAAAAGCGACGGCCGGGTGTTCAGTTCTGAATCGGCGGTTCTCCTCATTTGCAAATTCGTCGCGTAGAAAAAAAGAAGCGCCACCTAGCGGACGGCGGGAGAATGCAGCCTAGGAACCGACAGTGTAACTCACTTACACCAGTCTGCTCTAAGGGAGATCTATGCGGAACCTGATTCGAGGAATCAGCAGCATAGATCCGAGCGTCGGATCTCACAGATCCGACGGTGTATCAGTAGATACACCGTCGGATCTCTATGTGAATCTACCCCACGAACTCAAAACTACCATGGTTCGCATTGTTCCTAGAAAATCGATCACAGACAGTGAAACTAGGAGCCTTCACGTCAGAAGCCTGCACCGTCACATGCGGAGTCCCTTAAGGATCACCCCTGATGCCCATACTCTTCAACATCTACCTCCGCCCCCTCCTCACAATCATTAGCAAACAAAACCTGTTCTACCACTCCTACGCAGACGACACTCAACTTTATCTGCGTATCACCTACAAAAAAGACCAATATCATGGATTAGAAAAATGCCTGACATTGATAGATAATTCGATGATGGAGATAGATAAATGGATCAAAAACAGAACTTCTCTTTCTCCACGCAACCCGGAAGACAAAATCTAGAACAACATTGCCTCCTCCCACCACCTTTGGACAAACCATCACCCCAAGCACGAAAGTAAAAAGCCTCTGAGTTATCTTTGACTCAGGCATGTCTATGGACGCACAAATAGGATCTGTGGTCAGCGGATCTCACTTTCTTTTCCGCTTGCTGCATAGACTCATCCCCTTCATCCCGGAATAAGACACAGCAGTAGTAGTGGGAACACTCATTAATTCCAGACTCGACTACGCAAATTCTCTCTACCTAGGACTACCCAAATACCAGATGTCTCGTCTACAAGTCATCCAGAACACTGCAGCCAGACTGGTAACAGGTAAAAAAACATTGGAACCAATATACCCGGTCTTGAGGTCCCTCCACTGGCTAGCCATAAAGGATCGGGTGACATTCAAGACCCTCTGCCTCACCCACAAATGCACGCAAGGAAACGCTCCGCAATACTTATGCGAGAAAATAAAACCCTACACCCCAATTGGGCCCTACGATCAACTAACCAGAACCTCCTCCACATCCCCAAGTCTCGCTACAAATCTAAAGAAGAACGAAGAAGGTTTAAGGACCGCGGCTATGGAACGCTCTACCTAAAGACATTTGGATGGAAGTGAACCATCGGACCTTCAGAAAAAAACTTAAGACACATCTATTCTGAAGCGTGGCTGGACGACGACATTGGATACAGCACCTTGAGGCGATTCAGTTTGCATGTGTTGCACTATATAGTTTTTCACTCACTCACTCTGGGGCTAACTCCTTGATAACCCCTTGGGACAACAGGTGTCTCACTTGACCTGAACTTTGTTCTGCCAAGCGTAAATTGCAGCAGCCTTCCCTCCACTTGGCCGAGCGGGGGCATCCCTTCATAGGGAAGTTTTGGACGAACGCTGCCAAGTATCTTTTGCAAAAAAACTCGGCCACCCAATGTTTTAACCAAAGGGACCTGCGCATGTGTACCTGCAGGAGATTAATAATACATAATCGCATCAAGTTGCCTCCCCTGATCACCCGTCATACCGACCCTTCACTAATTTCCATTGCATTTCTTTCGCTCCGGGCCTCACTGAAGGGACTGACACCTGTATCCTAGACCCTTGGACCCCTATTACTATAAAGTTGTCCTTATCATAGTCTTATATACTATAGCTCCACACCATGATGCTGAAATCTCCCTGCCACAAAACCTTTAACCACTTCGGGTCCGCGCTATTGACAGAATACGTCAACAGCGCGGACCAGAATACGTCAACGCCGGGGTCACGTCTTTGGACGTGATTTACTTGTAATTCCCCGCGCACGCCACAGGGTGGCGTGCGGCGGGGAAAAACAGTCCCGACGCATCACCGAGGATTCGATGCGTGTACCCGGCGGCCGCGATGTCCGTCAGGTACACGCGATCGGCGGTGACAGAGCAGGGACGTGGAGCTCTGTGTGTAAACACAGAGCTCCATGTCCTGTCAGGGAAAGGAGACAGATGCTGTTTCCCTTGTACATAGGGACACAGCATCGGTCACCTCCCCCAGTCACCCCCCTCCCCCCACACAATTAGAACACACCCAGGCAATACATTTAACCCCTTCCTCACCCCCTAGTGTTAAACCCTTCAATGCCAGTCACATTAATTAGTGCATATTTATAGCACTGGTCGCTGTGTAAATGTGAATGGCGCCAAAAATGTGTCAAAAGTGTCCGATGTGTCCGCCGCAATATCGCAGTCCAAATAAAAATCGCAGATCGCCGCCATTACTAGTAAAAAAATATATTAAAAAAAAATCATAATTCTGTCCCCTATTTTGTAGGCGCTATAACTTTTGTGCAAAGCAGTCACTTATTGTGATTTTTTTTTTTTTTTTTTTTTACAAAAATACGTAGAAGAATATGTATCGGCCTTAACTGAGAAAAAATAAATATTTAAAAAAAAAAAAAAATTGGGATATTTATTATAGCAACAAGTAAAAAATATAATAAGAAGGCCAGTATGGTGGCCTGAGTTTATGGGAGGAGCCCGGAGGGAATTTAAGCAGCCCACTCACACATGCTCTTTGTCGGTTCAGTGTGCAGTATTGTACACGCTCACTGGGTCGACTCTTCCCAGATCACCTCATGTCCGTGAGTCTGCGCATTCAATCGCATTCGACACCCTCCCGCCCTTCCCTTTTTCAGGGCACTTCTCAGCATATCCTTCTTAAAAAACCGCACGGGCGATCAAAACTACCCATTACTTACTTTGGGTAGAAAGCCCCCTTTTCTTGGCATACTGACCAGACCACCAAGGCACACTTCAGGTCTATTTATGTTGTAAGTCTTGTCGCGTGTTTATGTGATCCCAATTCACTTCAGTTTCAGAGGGCCACGAGCCACGTCGCACGACCGCGCAATTGTCAGTTAAAGCGTCGCTCTTTTTTTGTTTATAGTGCCGGCAAAAAAGCTGAAATTTCGCCTAAAAACCGCACGGGCGATCAAGGGGGTTTATGTGCAAAAGAAAGCCAGTAAGCAAGTGGTTAATGTGGGAAAAAAAAGAACGCACTTCAGTTTTTGTTTGGGTTTGTGCCAAATAATGTAGCACGACCGCGCAATTGCTCATAAAGGCTTAAAGCGACGCAGTGCCGGAAGCTGAAATTTCGCCTGGGCACGAAGGGGGTTTATGTGCCCAGTAAGCAAGTGGTTAATATCCACTTCAGTTTTTTTTTTGGTTTGTGCACAAATAATGTAGCAACTTGCTCATAAAGGCTTTACCCTGATCTAGCACCTGTAAAAGAAAGAAAGTGATCTGTTTGGAAACCAATGTTCGTTTTCCAAACAGATCACTTTCTTTCTTTTACAAATGTTTATCAGAGTGGAAGACACCCGCTCTCTCATTAGTGATCTGTCTGGACCCAATCTGTTTACATGATCGATCATTTTAACCAATGATCCCTAAGATTACATATTTCTGGCATTCTTTCCCATTGTCCTATACCCCTTATTTACCCAATTTTCCATATTTCCACTTAACAGCAGGTGAACATTGCTTTAATTATTTCCCCTTCTTTTGACTACTTTCAGCTGCAATCACCTTTCTGTTTGCCTTTCCATTCATGCTTTATATTTGCCCAACCCATGTGATTTTTAGGGTTTGTTTGTCCTGGTTTCTCTGATCCCGGGGTTGCGATGCACCCAGCTCCTCCTCCCCTGTCCATCCCCCATTTTTTTTTCCTTTTTTGGATAGGGGAGGGGCGGACTTTCGGCGCATCGGCATCATGCCAGCATGCTGCATGCATGGCGTCCTAGGACGCCGTTGATTGCTGCTTGGCTTTTCCAACCCACATGGCTGACTGGACAGGATAGGCACCCACCGTGGTCTTTGCACCTCAGGTGGTCGCTTGTTTCTGTCTCGTCGTCTGGCCCAATGCGATGATGCATGACGTTAGCGAGGACACGCCCCCAGGATGTGGGTATTTAGGTCGGATGGCTCCGGCAATCTCACTTCACACATTTCCATCTGATGAGAGGCTACATGGATCCACACTAACTGGTAATTGATTTTTCCTACATAGGACCCATACCCCATGACCCCATAGTGATTGACAACCTTATTCATTCACTTTCTTTCCTTTACCAGTACTCACATGTGTGCCCCGTGTGCGCCTCCCTCACCCTTTGGCATTGTGCTGTGGCTGCTTTTGCCTCATCTGACTGATGTCCCACGTCTCTTTGTCTGTGGCTCTCCTCGTTCATTGGTCTGTCCTTGGACTAAGGGGGATCTATCCCCGCTTCAACTCCAGGGGAGACATCTCATTCCAGGACCACCATCCCACTCCATATTTAGGAACGCAAGGGCTATTCCACTTTGGGCCGAACCTAAAGGTAATATACTATACAACCAAACTCGCTTATGCTGCTACTATGATCCAATCATGTAGATTGCAGTTATTCACCTGTGCGTTAATCCCCCCCCCCCGCCTTTTCTCTCTAGCTAATTGCTATGCACCCCACTCCTGATGACTGGCTTTAAACGTCAAGAAACACGTCGAGTCCACGCTCAGGGATGCCAAGATCAAGCTTGCCCAAATATGTGTTTTTTCATCTTGTTTTCATCTTGTTCATATCTACCAATTTTATTGTATAATCATGTCTACTGTATCTATATGTCAATTTATGGTGATAGCTTTTAATGGTCATGCCCTGGATTTTGAATATTTATTATATAAATGTTATTATGACTACATGTATTATGCCTTTGATTGCATGATCTCTGTATTATATATTATGTAATTATGACTCCTTATTATTGATACAAAATTACAATAATAAGTTGATACACTTTGACTCCTTCAATTTTCTTGTTTGATTTTGGATTTAGATCACCAACGCAATTTCTTTTGACCACAGAGATCTCCCTGATGGAACTGTGATAGATTCTTTACTGTTGATATCCTCAATAACTTTACAAACCCGTCCATTCCCCATTTAAAGTCCCAATTGCCCAATTGTTCTTGTTCCCTGATCTAGCACCATCCACAACATAATCTAGTTCTGATCCTATTACTTCTATTACTATTTCTGATTTAGAGTCTTCACAACCTTCATCTAAAGAGCCCTTATTTCAGAAAATCCTATGACCTGGTATGCAAAACATTCCTTTGTAAGGATTGGAAACTACAGGTGAAATCATAGCTTCATTCAACATAGTAAATTAGCTTTTTTTCCTTTTGAAAGGGAATTTATTGATGTGTGGGCTCTGCTCAGCATGGATGCTCCAGTCATCCACCTTAACAAACATACTACCAAGTAGATTGATGGTTTTCTTACCTTTAGGAATTTTACTAACTGGCAGTCAGATTCCCTATTTAGGTCTCGATTTCTCTATCTGGAGTGACTTTCCATCTGCCCTTGGCAGTGACTCGGATTTATCAACCCATTCATTTGCGTACAAAGTTAAGCACTGCCTTTATCAAACACATAATTTCATGTAATGTTATTTCACATGGAATTGCCAATTCTATTCTATGGTGCTCCCCAGGTGACAAATGCACTTCTCCCACATAAAGGAACATTAAAATGTTTTCCGTGGCCTGCTAAAAATAGCACATGCTGAATACTGTTTCAATATTTGGAAGAACAGTATATAGCTAATGTAGCATACTGCAGAAAGCCCTGATAAACCATAACTCCTATGAGCTAATGACAACCCAGTTCCCAACCAGTTTATTGTAGTCTGAATTGTATTGGATTAAATATATCAATAAAGACTCATACATTTGTAAAGCCACATTCCTGTTTATACTGTCAGCATGAGTGAAGAATTTATACTTTTATACATGAAGGCCATCGTATACAAGAGAAATGACAAATTTTTCATGTGATGATTTAGTCCTACCATGCTGTTTTTAAAGTTTCCCCTGCATAGAAGATAGTAATTATTCAGCTGTCTTATGCCGCGTACACACGATCGGAATTTCCGACCAGAATAATTTGATGTGAGCTTTTGATCGGAAATTCTGACCGTGTGTAGGCCCCATCAGACTTCTTCTGTCGGAATTTCCGACATCAAAAATTTGAGAGCTGGTTCTCAAATTTTCCGACGGGAAAAGTTCTTGTCGGAAATTCCCATCATATGTATGCAATTCCGACGCATGCCCGGAATCAAGTCGACGCATACATGGAAGCATTGAACTTAATTTTTCTCGGCTCGTCGTAGTGTTGTACGTCACCGCATTCTTCCCGGTTGGAATTTTGTGTGATCGTGTGTATGCAACACAAGTTTGGGCCAACAGTCTGTCAGCATTAGTGTCTGCTTTGTCAAACAATAATGCAAGGAAGATAAAATGCTGCATAATTAATTATCAAATTTCAACACTTTGTCCCCCACTGAGCTAAGTGGTTCCTCCCACTGACCTCTGCGTCACTGCGGATACAATAGTGTCCTGCAGAGGGCACATTTATTGGCATTTATTATTTTAGTGGCAGAGTTACTTTAAAATAAATCTGTGCTTGCCCATTCATGTGTAATATGTCATGTCATGTGTAAACAACAAATTACCTAAATTGTGGACTCTTTGTAAAAGCATTGTCACTAGGGAAGAGTTTCAATTTTGGCATTAGCCTGTGGGTTTGAGATTTGCTGTAAATTTATATGCAGATTTGGCCAGAATATTTTTTTTAAGCTATAAAGTACTGCATAATCTTTAAAATATGCCAGCAGTTTTAAGCCTAGTACACACGGGCCGAATGTTGGGCAGCATTGGCCGGTTCAATAGAAACTGGGAGATTTCATGGTAAGTAGAGCTACTCCTCCAGAGCTGTCAGTTTTTTTTTCCGCTCAGCCCTGCTGGGTTTAAAAAAAAAAAAACAATAGTGTGTACTAGGCTTTAGAAGGGCCAGTAAAGGGATTTTGGTTAACCCTCTCACTATGTAAGGAGATCAAGAAGGCCAAAGATAGACCAGCTATTCTTTGCCCAACGCTATCATTCAAGCTTAGCCTTTGGGATAGGCTAGCAACTAAATATGATTTTAAATGCCCTCACACTCCTTTGGCCCCATTGTTGGACAACCCAGCCTCCACCTGGGTCTTAACCCAGTACATCTGCCTGGTGGACTAATAAGGGTTTCATATGCATTGCAGACTTATGCACAGGGGTTTACTGTCTAAACAATTTCTGCTGGAACAGCATCAACTTCGAGTAACAGAGATGTTTAGATACACTCAAATGGCACACTTTTTGGCTGCTCTAAAACGCACTAGTGACCTGACCACTTCCACCTCAATGGAGTATTTATGCAGGAATTGTGATAAACATACTGGGCACATATATAAAATACAGTATATACTATATTGCACTTAGGCTCTTCCAAGTTGCCATACATGGAAATATGGGAACAAGATCTGGGCGAGATGATATCAGCAGAGGAATGGAGCAAATTGCCTCAGTACAATTCTAGATTATATATACAGTAAATACCTCATTAATTGAGTCAAATTAAAAGATTTTCCTAAGGTGGTAAATGTTGCCGGTACGACTGGCATTGTGTGTCCTGAGAGTGTCTCCTCATTGTGCTTCAAAGGCTGTGGTCTAGAGGGAATGTTATTGCACAAATGGTGGACTTGTCCAAAAGTCAAGCGGTTCTGGATCCGCATGTACAATTTAATTTATTCCCTTACCAAGGTGAACCTCATTAAAACACCACAACAGGCCCTACTGGGAAGACTGGTGGAGGGGAGACCTTGAGACAGTTTTTATTTATTTTAGTTTTACAGCAGCCAGCCCAGAATCTTAATTGCGAGATCCTGGAAATTCCCCATAATCCCATTTTATCTCTTAAAGGCCAAGTTGACATGGATCATGATAAACAAAGGTTTGTCAGCGATTCTACGGGACAGATTGGCCTGCTTTGAGCAAATCTGGGAACCCTGGATAAAGTACTCTTCAGATTCCTCTTGAGATAGACCAAAACCTAGGTTCTGGCAGTAGAGGGTGCACTTCTTTTCTTCTCTTCTTTCACTTTTTTACTTTGTTTTTATACTTCTTCTTTGCATTCTCTTCTTCTCTGTTTGCTTGTCTTTTGTTGTTTTACTCCATTGAATGAAATACATTGCACATAAGCTGACAAGTGTTGCGTATTGTGTCATAGGAGAAAATGTGTTTGATAACACTGGTGATGAACACTATAAGTGACTTCCACCATGGATTTACGCCATGGTTGTTACCTATCGATGTAGCCATATACTGCCTCATAGACGAACATATAATGGAGAGTCAGAGAGACTACTTAAAGAGATTGTCTTCTGTTAGATAGTTATCTCTTAAAGTTAAACATATTGTACTACAGATGACCTTAGGATCAGCGGATATGGTCTTTGTTTATTGTATTCTTGTAAGCACAAATGTATCCAGAGACTGATATCTGAGCTTTTCTGCCACATCTCTTTTAGTTGGCATTTGTACATCTTCGAAATACTAATAAAAAGTAAAGGAAATTAAAGAAGATCACAGAATATAGTGTCAGTATACTGGAAGCTGTTGCAGTGAAAGCTGAGAAACTGCAAAGGGAAATATTTGGGTCAGTTTGGAAATTTTGCTTTAATTTTGATTGCTAGCTGTTTGGGAAATCAACCCTCGTGTTGCTTTTTTTTTGTTATTGGGAGCATTTTTTTCTTACACAGTACGTTGTGGTCAGGGCTTTTTTTCTGGCGGAACGCACCGGAACGGCGTTCCGCCACCTATTTTGAGTCAGTGTCCCTCTTCATTAATGCAGTAAACAGCCAGCGGCGCGCCCGTAAAAACTTCCATAGCGCTTTGCACTGCAGTTCCGAGCCGGCTCCTCCTCCTGCTCCTCCGTCTGCCCTGAGGGCTTGTGAGAGAGGCTCTGCCCCGCCCCATAGTACTGTGTGAGAGATCGCTGTTGTGAATACAATTTTAATGGTACCGTAAGGTGACTGACCTGACGTCCCTGCCTGTAAAAGCTTGTAGTCCCAGGCCGGCTCCTCCTCCTGCTCCTCCGTCTGACCTGAGAGCTTGTGAGGGCGGTAGGCGGAGTAATCTGTACTCCGCAGCTCTGCCCCGCCCCTCAGTGCTGTGCGGGAGATTCCCCTCATGTGAATGGTGGCGGTACTTTTAGGCGATCTTCCTACTCCTCCTCACTAGCCCCATGCCAGTTCTGTGTATTGAAAAAAAAAATCATGCTCAATGAGGTTGTGCTGGGTGGTCTCCTGACTGGGTTGGGCACTCTCTTTCAAGGGCACTGTTTGCTGGGCACTGTTTGCTGGGCACTCTCTTTCCTGGGCACTCTCTTTCCTGGGCACTCTTTCATGGGCACTCTTTTCTGGCTAGTCTCTTTTCTGGGCATTGTTTGCCCAGCAAACAGTGCCCAGGAAAATGACTGGCCAGAAAAGAGTGCCCAGCAAACAGTGCCCAGGAAAGAGAGTGCCCAGGAAATGGAGTACCCAAACCGTGCCCAGGGAAAGTTTGCTGGGCAGTCTCTTTCCCTGGGCACGGTTTGGGCAGTCTCTTTCCCTGGGCACGGTTTGGGCAGTCTCTTTCCTGGGCACTCTCTTTCATGGGCACTGTTTGCTGGGCAGTCTCTTTCCTGGGCACTGTTTGCTGGGCAGTCTCTTTCCCTGGGCACGGTTTGGGCAGTCTCTTTCCCTGGGCACTGTTTGGGCAGTCTCTTTCCTTGGGTTGTCTCTTTGCAGGATGAGCGGTTTCTTTGCTGGGTAGTCTCTTTGCTGGGCTGGCCAGTCTTTGTTGGACTAAGCTGGGTGGTCTCTGTGCTGGACTGTGGCTCTAATGCACTGGGAATGTCTCTTTGCTGTACATTTGGGAATGTCTCTGCTGCTACGCATTTGGGAATGTCTCTGCTGCTACGCATTTAGGAATGTCTCTTTGCTGCACATTTGGGAATGTCTCTGCTGCTACGCATTTAGCAATGTCTCTTTGCTGCACATTTGGGAAAGTCTCTGCTGCTACGCATTTAGGAATGTCTCTTTGCTGCACATTTGGGAATGTCTCTGCTGCTACGCATTTGGGAATGTATTTGCTGTACATTTGGGAATGTCTCTGCTGCTACGCATTTGGGAATGTCTCTGCTGCTACGCATTTGGGAATGTATTTGCTGTACATTTGGGAATGTCTCTGCTGCTACGCATTTGGGAATGTCTCTGCTGCTACGCATTTGGGAATGTATTTGCTGTACATTTGGGAATGTCTCTGCTGCTACGCATTTGGGAATGTCTCTGCTGCTACGCATTTGGGAATGTATTTGCTGTACATTTGGGAATGTCTCTGCTGCTACGCATTTGGGAATGTCTCTGCTGCTACGCATTTGGGAATGTATTTGCTGTACATTTGGGAATGCATTTGCTGTACATTTGGGAATGTCTCTGCTGCTACGCATTTGGGAATGTCTCTGCTGCTACGCATTTGGGAATGTATTCGCTGTACATTTGGGAATGTCTCTGCTGCTACGCATTTGGGAATGTCTCTGCTGCTACGCATTTGGGAATGTATTTGCTGTACATTTGGGAATGTCTCTGCTTCTACGCATTTGGGAATGTCTCTGCTGCTACGCATTTGGGAATGTATTTGCTGCACATTTGGGAATGTCTCTTTGCTGTACATTTTGGAATGTCTCTGCTGCTACGCATTTGGGAATGTATTTGCTGTACATTTGGGAATGTCTCTGCTGCTACGCATTTGGGAATGTCTCTGCTGCTACGCATTTGGAAATGTATTTGGGAATGTATTTGCTGCACATTTGGGAATGTCTCTTTGCTGTACATTTGGGAATGTCTCTGCTGCTACGCATTTGAGAATGTATTTGCTGCGCATTTGGGAATGTCTCTGCTGCTACGCATTTGGGAATGTATTTACTTGCATCCCTGTTCTCTAAAGGGGCGGTTCTAGGGGGCGGTCCTAAGGGTGGGTAGGGGCGTGGCCAGGGGAGGGAGGGTGAGTTCCACCACCTTTTCTCTGAGAAAAAAAGCCCTGGTTGTGGTTGATTTTAGCGCATCGATCAATTTTACTTAGGCCCCTTTCACACGTGCGGACCGTATGTCCGCTTTTTCATCCATCCGTTTGCAGATGAAAAAGGGACATACGTTGGTCCCTATGTGTAAGAACCGATTTTGCAGACGGAAGAAGATCCTATTTTTTCTTATGTCTGTGGATCTGATTAGCACTGACATACGGTCCGTGTTCATCCGATCCCCCCATAGGGGAGAGCGGAGAAAAGACAGGGCGGTCCCTGCACAGTGTGCGGGGACCGCACTGTGATCCGCCGGCTTAGTGGAGATCTACAGAGCGATCCCTGCTGAGCTTACGGAGCACACGGAGGCGGATTATTACTGATCTGCCCCATGTGAAAGGGCCCTTACTGTTCTGTGTATTTATATATTTGCTTGTTTATTTATTATTTGATGCAAGGCTTCCTTTTAAAACTAGCTTTTGTTTCAAGGTGTGGTATCTGGGGAGTTGCATTTATTATAGGGGAAATATTGTTTTTTAATTTAAAGCGGAGGTTCTGGCACATTTTATTTTAAAAGTCAGCAGCTACAAATACGGCAGCTGCTGACTTTTAAAAAAGGACACTTACCTGTCCAGCGCGCCCGCAATCGCCCGCAATCGCTCGGTCCTCGGCTGCTTCCGCCGCCATCCTCGTTAAGGGAATCAGGAAATGAAGCCTGACGGCCTCACTGCCCGATTCCCTACTGCGCATGTGCGAGGATCGCGGCGTGTCGTCACTGGTTCCCACTCTCTCCTGGGAACAGTGTTTTCCAGAAGACAGCGGGAGGGGGGGGGGGCTGACGTCACAGGCTCGATTCCCCGCGGGGATCAGACCCGGAAGTGGTGCAAATACCTGTCTCAGACAGGTATCTGCACCCCCCTCCCCCTGAAAGGTGCCAAATGTGTCACCGGAGGGGGGGAGGGATTCAAAAAGCGGAGGTTCACTTTTTGTGTGAACCTACGCTTTAAGTTGATAGGGCCCCAACAGAATGGGATGTTCTGTGCACAATTCCTGCACTCCGTTCAAAACACACTGCCTTTGATGTCTTTTGCAATTGCCAGTACAACCATACTGTGTTTGAAGGCACCACAGCACATGGTACTGCAGTACCATGCGATTTGGTGCAACTACTTTTTGTGCATTTTGATGCGAATTACAAATTCAAAGAAATGCGCTGAAAAATCACACTGCAGAGGAATGCACAGGAATCACACAGGAATTCAGATTGCGTTCTGTGCGACACTGGTGTGAACTGGCCCTTATTTTAGGTTATACTAGCAATTTTTTTTATTTTATTTTGTTTGTTGCTGCAAGACTTTTCTTAAAAAAATATGTTTTTAAATCTGTTTTAGAGGTCATATCTCTTGATAGTATTCTTTCCCAGAATAAAGTGTTCTGTGATTGGAGAAAAACATTGGACGGGAAGATCAGGGAGAACCTGTCAGCAGTGGGGAGAAGACTTCTACACTATGCAGCCAGCCAGCCAGACAAACAAGAATTTTTGTGTTTTCAATATTGCCCTTAAAACAGCATAAAAAGACCCTCTCTCCCATGTATGGTATTGTTTAAAAATATTATTTGCATTGATACATGTCTCCTATAGTAATGCTCTGGTTCCTTTGTGCAAGGGATCTACTAGAGTTGTCCCCGCGAATTCGCGGGTGCACGCTGCAGCGCGCGGCAGTGTCCATTGGTGCCAGACAGCCTATTTAAAGGATGCACTGACCCCAGCCGAGTGCTGACGGATCTCAGCGGTTCCGGTACCTGTGTCCTGTGCCTGTTCCCGTGATCCTGATCCCAGTTACTGATCCTTGGCTTCCTTGACCTTGCTTTTGGACTCGCTTCACCCCTGACTCTTGGTTCCTGATCTAGGCTTTCCATGTGACCCTGTTTCCTGCCTGATGACTTTGTACCTCCCTGCCCGCTCGTTGCTGAACCCGGCTTCCCATGTGAATACAATCCTGTTCCCTGTTTGGCTCCGCTCTACTTCCCGGGTACCTGTGACTTCGTCCCTGCAACCTGCTGTGACTTCGTCCTTCCAACCTGATGTGACTTCGTCCCTGTAACCTGCTGCGACTTCGTCCCTGCAAACTGCTGCGACTTCCTGCCTTGCAAAATTCGCATCACCGGCTGCGGGCTTCCCGAGGTACATCTGCAGGCACTCGTGTCTCCCCTGGCCCTTGGTTTCCCCTGTCTCCACTTTCAGCGGGACCATGGCCGGAGATTCAAGAGAGGCTAACCTCGTCATTTCAGACTTCACCCAGGTACGTGACACCTTGCCTTGTTTGAGAGTAGCTTGCATACTAGCCCTAAAATGGCTAGAATTTATCAACAAGATTTGCCCTATAGACTTTAATGAGATTTGGTTCTAAGTTCAAGTTTGCTGAAGATTTTCTCAACCCTTGGTGAATGGAACAAGAGCAGATTTACCGATCGCTAATTGTCACAAGGACTGAGTAACATGGTCCTTCCCTAGAAGACCAATATATACTACTTGGGACAAGGGAGGGGAGGATTAAATAAACCTGTTGCTTTGGCCTGTCAGATGTCACAAATGCCTCAAAATGTGTTTGTGAGAATATATTTATTTGGATATTAATGCATTCCTGTAATGTGTCAAATGTTTTAGAAATATGTTTGCAGCTCAGCTCCCATCCCCTTGTTCACTCTGACAACACTACTATGAGAAGTCAGTTAATCTAAAATAAAGAGTTTTAAAATAGATGTGTAGCGATCACCCCCGAAGGAGCCGCTGGTTGTTGTTTGGGATCGGCGTACTAGGTTACCTTGTAGTATGTCTAGGGGTAGACGCAGTGAGTTGTAGCAGTGAGCGAATGTCCAGTCACCAGATGAGTTTTCAAATGCTTTATTCCAGGGCCCAACATGGTCAACATCAACAGAGGATAGGACAATTTGATGAAGCAATAGAGAACAGTGCGGTATCAGGCCTGGATAAGTAGCGGAGCAGTCCTGCTCTCAGTAGTAGTAGACGCAGTTCGTCGCCACTCCCGCCAGAGTGGGTAAAGTGCTCCTGGACAGACCCCTGTTATAAGCTTGTCACCCGGAATGTCACTTTTAAGTAACTGGGAGGAACAGGCCTCTATGACAGACCTGGCTCGGGCCTCTGCCACAGACCTAGTACTTTAATACTCAAGAGAACAATTCAGATTGAGCGAATTCTCCCAGTAAATGCAATGAAAGAGGTCACTGGTTGACAGCTGACACATACCTGTCAATTCCGGCAACCAGATCCCCAATGGTTTGTTCCAGCCCTATTGGACAACCTGCCTCTTGGTTCTCCTCAAGCCGACTCCCTACCGAATGGCACACAGCCTGGGACCTTCTCAGTAGAGTTGGGGACCCAGTAAGTCACTGGGGCCCCTATCAACATCTGAATGGGTCTCCATGGAGCAGGGAGCTCCGGCCAGGTGGGCCACGTGAGCGGGTCCGTGGATGCGCACACCCTGAAGGTGGATGCCGCACCTGGAACGTGGACCCCGCGCAGAGAAAAAAAGCCTAAAACCACGCGGCAGCTGCCTCAGATATACCCCTCCCCAGCATGCCCAGAGAGAAAGAAACTCCTCTAATTGGGTGCTGGGGAAAAGCGGCTCCGTCAGAACCTCTCTAGCGCCAACTGTCGCCCAGGGGTGGAATTGCACCCTGGGTCGCAGACTGACCTATAGGACAGTCCCGAAACAGCAGCAACCTGCAATTTTGACAAATTATGAATGGGAGCAAAATAGCTCTCCCATTCACCCACTAACTTTAGCGTAGGGCCCGTACTGAAAGTAAGGGGGCGCTACACATGTTAATATTAATTCTCTGCAATCAACTGAAACCAGTTTTAGAGAGCTCTGCACATGTAGGGTGTTGATTGTGCATCTTGAAATGTGGACTGGGTAACTTCTTCACTATAATTATGGTAAATCTACTGGCTATGTGTTTTTGTATATCCCTCTTCATTGTCTTTGGCACTATTGAATATTCTTTATGGGGTTCTGTTTCCAGTTTTGTCTTCCTTGACAGCTTTTCTTCCAGCCTTGTCTTCCTCTACCTATCCCACATGTATACATTACTTTTCTTTATATTTAGTGTTAGCCAATGTCTTTTTTTCTTCATCAGTCTGGTGTATGGGCAGGGCCGCCATCAGGAATTTTGGGGCCCCTTACACAGCTTCAGGCATGGGCCCCGTGGAGCAGAGAACCGGGTGCTGCTGCCGCAAAAAAAAAAATATATATAAAAAAAATAAACATTTATAAAAAATACATTAAAAAGGGGGGGGGGGGTTGCCATAAGGGGTCCTGGGGACATATATATATATATATATATTTTTAAAGGGGGCTGCCATCTGGGCCCCTTACAGGTGTACTGCCTGTACCCCCCTGATGGCGGCCCTGTGTATGGGTGTCATCATTCTTTACCCATATTATCTCTTATTCTCTTCCATTTTCCATGGTCTTGGTTGATGCTCTATTTCCTTCTGCCTCATGTGTGATCGTTCACGTGTTTCTAAAGCATTTGGCGCTCTGAACATTCTCCGCTGATCCCTAGTGCCCTCCTTGTCTTTTCTGCCCTCTACACTTCCTTGCCTACACATCAAATTTGTAAATTTTACACAGATCAAATGTTACATCTGTTGACCTTTATATCCACTCTGTACAATAGGAACATTTTCATCACATATTCCACAGTAACATTTTACGTTGGTGAATAGGTACCCTACTTCTCTATTGTAGCTTTTGTTATTTTATCATTGTGTCATATAGTCACATAGTCACTCTTAATTTTTTTAGGTTGCTTTCCCTTTTCAGACAGTTTCAGATCCTTCTTGGCATGTTATCTGTCTTCTCGCTTGTCCTTTTTTACCAGATACTCTCCCCATTTGTTTTTAAAGAGTAAATAGGTACACCTCTTTTCTATTTGTATTCCAGCTTTTGTTGGAATTCAATTTACCAGGGCCAAATCTACTTCCATGTGTTAATGGCTTCTCTGTTCCTCTTGTTTGTTTTCCCTTTTCAGCCAGGTACATATCATTCTCGGCATGTCACCTGCTCACTTGTCCTTTTTACCCAATACGCTCCCCATTTATTTAAAGTGTATGTATGGACATAATTAGTGCAAAATCTGGTACAGCTGTGCATGAAAACCAATCAGCTTCCGCCCTGGTTGACACTGGGCTGCGGGAGTGAAGCCGCGCGAGTTCAGCTGAACTCGCACGATTTCACTCCTGCTGGCAGTCCCGATTTCAGCCGCGATTTAAGAGACATCTGTGCAGGTTTCTGCACAGATGTCAATGTAAATCGCGTCCTGAAATCACAAAAAGTAGTACAGGAACTACTTTTTGAAATCGGTGCAGCGCTGCAGATGCTGCATCACACCGATTAGGACGGTGTCATTGCCGGCAAATGCCGCCGATTTGAGATGCGATTTCACATGTGAAATCGCATCTCAAATCAAACTAAATCGTGCCCAGTGTGAACCAGGGCTTCAGTATTTTTTGGGTCAAACCTTAAATGAACAAGCTGAAGTTAGAAGCTGATTGGCTACAATGCCCAGCTGCATCAGATTTTGCACTCTCCAGTTTTAGTAAACTTAAATCCACTGTGTGGTATACTCAAATAGGAAGCTAGGAACACACTGGATTTCTGATGTATCAACAATATTTTTTTTATTTGCAGTAAAGAAAAAAACCTGTGGAAGTCTACATGGATTGGAAAAATGTACTGAATATGTGTTTTTCATATTACCCAGAAAGTTCATTTATTTCATTAATGCAACTTAAAAGGTGAAACTAATATATGAGATAGACTCATTACATGCAAAGCAAGATAGTTTAAGCCATGATTTGTCTTAATTGTGATGATTATGGTTTACAGCTCATAAAAACCCCAAATACACAATCTCAGAAAATTTTAATATTGTCAAAGGTGTAATATTCTAGGCTCAACGTGTCCCACTCTAATCAGCTAATTAAGCCATAACACCTGCAAAGGGTTCCTGAGCCTTTAAATGGTCTCCCAGTCTGGTTCAGTAGGAATCACAATCATGGGAAAGACTGCTCACCTAACAGAAGTGGACAAAACCATCACTGACACCCTCCATAAGAAAGGAAAGCCTCAAAATGTAATTGCAAAAGAAGTTGGATGTTCCCAAAGAGCAGACAATCTTCCTATACAGTGGGGGAGATCTGGGGAGATGTGGATATTACAGTGGGGGACATGTGGATATAAGTAATATCCACATCTCCCCCTCACTGTAATGTCCACATCCCCCCTCTGTAATATGACATTATAGTGGGGGGAGATGTGGATATTACAGTGGGGGAGATATGGATAATACAGTGAGGGAGATGTGGATATTAGTAATATTCACATCTCCCCCACTGTAATATTCACATCGCCCCCACTGTAATAACATATTACAGTGGGGGGAGATGCGGACATTACTGCGGGGGGGGGGGGGGAGATGCGGTCATTACAGTGGGGGAGATGGGGACTATATATGGTGGGGGGGAGATGTGGACATTACAGTGGGGGAGATGTGGGAAGATGTGGATATTACAGTGGGGGGGAGATGTGGACATTACAGCGGCGGAGGTGGGGACTATAGATGGTGGTGATCCGATCCATGACTCTGATTCGAACCATGAGTTTTTTGATCTGTTGCACCTCTACAATGGACAAAGTAAAACACAAATCTAGATGTAGCGCTCACCCCCGAAGGAGCCGCTGGATAGTTTGGGACGTATTAAGTTAAATTCTTATTCTTGTCTAGGGGTGAAACTTGTGAGTGTGGATAAAGAGCAAGTGTCCAGACATCAGCTTGAGTTTTCAGTGCTTTATTCCAAGGCCCAACATGACCAACATCAACATGGCACACAATAGAGAAAGGTTGATGAGCAAAGAGAGAACTGCAGTATCAGGCCTTGGATATGAAAGAGAGCAAACCTGCTCTCAGCACAGTCAATTTCAAACGTTGTCACTCTCGCCGGAGTGGGTAACGTGCCCCCGGACAGGCAATTAACTCGGGCCTGGCAGCCGGAGGGCCACTTGCAAAAAGTCACTGGGAGGAAACAGGGCCTCTGCCACAGGCTCAGTGAATTTTCCCATCGTCAAAGATTAGAACTAATGAATCCTCCCAGTAAATCCAATTGAGGGTCACCAATTGACAGTTGAAGTGTACCTGTCATACAGCGTGGTGACCCGATCCCCGATGGTTCGTCTAGACCTCCCGGACAACCTCTATCCCCCACCGCACATCTCTCAGCTTAGGATCTGGGACCCAGCAAGTCGCTGGGGCCCCTTTCAACTCCAGGGTGAAACTCCACCCGGTGCGCAACCTTGACCAGGCAGGCCACGGTGGCGGGGCCCATGGATGCGCCAAATGGCGGCTGCCACAGATATACCCCCTCTCCAGCCTGCCCAGGGAGGGAACCGCTCCCATGATTGGCTGCTGGGGAGGAAGTGGATCCGTCAGAACCCCTCTAGCGCCAACTGTCGCCCAGGGGCGATAACACACCCCTGGAGCACAGACCGACCCACAAGAAAGTTCTAAACTGGCAGCAGCCCAATTTCAAAATTTTGAATGGGAGCAAATCAACTCTCCCATTCCCCACTAACTTTAGTGTAATGCCCCACACAGAACGGAGGGGGCGCTACATAGAAAAACTATTTTTTTCTTTATAGCATATGTGGATTGCTTTGCAATGTACTAGAATTGTAAATGTGACACACACCCATTTCTAAAAAGTAAAAATGTTACCTCTTTACACCATATTCTTAGTACCTGAGTGAAACTCTTCTTCTGATGATGATGCAACAGTCACAAGAAAATATGTATGGAGTAGTCAGCAGCTCAGTGATGTCACACAGCTCAGAGAATTTCCTATCTATGATTCTTTCCCCCACTAGGTACACAGGGCTGGATCACAAGGATTTATGTTATCTGACTGTACAGTACTGCATGAGTCACTCACTTGTGAAATCAAGAGCTGTGCCCATAACTGAAAAGTTTTCTTTTGAACCAAGCATTTGTGGTTTAAGAACCACAGCTGAATATTAAAACAGCTTATGTGAGATTGACTTAGCATATGATCATCGTGGAAGGGTATAAAATCATATGAAAAACTAAATAAAATAAAAAATATAAATGGCTACTAATATCTATAAAACATAACATCCTAGTATGTTTTCTTATTGTCTTTGGAAATCAGGAAGGGCAATTGTTTCCTGACAGAGAAATGTGTCTGTTACAGGAATTTACATAGCACCAACAATTTCCGCAGCACTTTACATACTGTACACTAACATCACTCCCTGTTTTCCAGGAGTTTACAACCCAAGGTTGATATCTCACATGCATACATACAAACATGCACATACTAAGCCGCATACCCACAATGAGAATATTGGACGAATAATCACCTGCTTTTTTGTTTTGCCTGCTAGTTTCATATCGAATATAAAGATGTTACAAAACTTCTTGTATGACAGAATATGACTTCGGAAGTGATGTATTTTAATGCATTCTTTCATTTCCAAGCATGCATGGTCTTGGTTCTGTTTTTTCAGACAAATGCTGTACTGAGTAAACAAAAATAATTTGTTCTGGTGCCATATGAGAAAAAATTTCGTGCTATGATCAGACAAACACTGCAAAAGGACAATTTTTTGCCAGATTTTCTCATCTTGTGTACTAGGCCTAAGACCAGTTTAATGAGGAACATCCGACCAGAAAATCTTTGGATGTGGGAGGAAATCAGAATAAACCTACACAAGTACAGAAATGACATGCAATCCATGCAAATAGTATCTTGCCTTGGATTCAAACGAACGACCCCACGCTGCAAGGCAGACATGCTTATCACTAGCGATGATCTTCGAGTTCGAACAGCGAACAATTTGGGGGTGTCTCCTGTCTGTGGGAATGATGTCACAGCAGCCTGACAGGTCTTATGTAGCTGAGGACGGGGCCACCCATCACCCCATCCCCCTCTGACGCAAGGGAAAACCCGGGCTTTCACAGTGACGTGACGGTTGACCCCCTCTGATGTAACACAGGTTTCCCCTTGCATCAGAGGGGGACGGGGTCACGTGACAGCTGGCCCCGTCCTCAGCTACATAAGACCTTTCAGGCTACCGCAATGTCATTCCCAGGGTTGTCTCCGATTAGAGACAGGATGCTGTTCCTCGCTGGACATCATCGCTGGATAACGACAGCGCTGGAGTGGAGATCGAGAGTGGATTACCAATGCTGGAATCTTTTTATTTTATTTTTATTTTTTTAACTAAATAACTTATCCCAACGGTGTCTGTGTGTTTTATTTTTTATTTTTTTACACTTTCTTTGTTAAATGGTAGAGGTACAATGTACCCCTTACCAATTCACATGGGGGGTTGGGATCTGGGGTCCCCTTTGTTAAAGGGATCTTCCAGATTCTGATAAGCCCCCACCCGCAGACCCCCACAACCACCGGGCAAGGGTTGTGGGGATGAGGCCCTTGTCCCCATCAAGCATCCTCCCCATGCTGAGGGAATGTGGCCTGGTATGGTTCAGGAGGGGGGCGCTCTCTCGCCCCCCTTTTTTACTGCGGCCTGCCAGATTGCGTGCTTGGACAAGGGTCTGGTATGGATTTTTGGGGGGAACTCCACAACATTTTTTTTTTTATTTGGTGCGGAGTTACCCTTAAAATCCATACCAGACCTGAACGGTCTGGTATGGATATTTCGGGGGAACCCCACAGCATTTTTTTTTATTTGGCGCAGGGTTCCCCTTAATATCCATACCAGACCTGAAGGGCCTGGTAATTGAATTTAAGGGGACACCACGCATTTTTTTAATTTTTTTTTATCAATGACTTTCAATGACTTCTCTGTATTGCTGGGAGCTGACAATTCATTACAGCCGCGAGTACTTTTAAATTACCTTTTTTCCTTCAGAAATTACATTTTGTGCAGGGACAGTTCTAAGCTCAGGAAACAAGCGCTACTTTACAGGCATACTATATACACCCCCAGGTACGAAACTTAAAGGAATATTTCACTTTTATTGTTTAACTTTAAGCATTATTAACCACTTCTCCACCGGACCTATTCTGGCACTTCTCTCCTTCATGTAAAAATCATAATTTTATTGCTGGAAAATTAATCAGAACCCCCAAACATTGTATATTTTTTTAGCAGAAGACCTAGGGAATAAAATGGCGGTCATTGCAATTTTTTTCTCGCACTGTATTTGCGCAATCATTTTTCAAATGCTTTTTTTAGGGGAAAAAAACGGTTTCATGAATTAAAAAATAACAAAACAGTAAAGTTTTGGGCTAAAAACAACTAATCGATTATGAAATTAATCGATTACAATTTTCATAAATGATTAATCGGCCAGTAACATAATGGGGTTAAAAAAAAACTAAAATTAGCCCTTTATAGTACAAAAAAGCAAATCGCTACTGTAAATATTACTTTCACTGTCCCACAGTAAAAAAAATTAACCCCTTACAGTAGTGATTATGTGCTCTTTTTGTACTTATTTTTGTTTTTAAACCCCATTATGTTACTAAACAACTTAGACCTGGGTTCACACCTGTTTTTTGGTGCTTTTTGCAGAAACACACTACAGTTCATTTACATGTTTTCCTATGGGAGGCGTTCACATCCATGATTTTTTTTCAGCTGCTGTGTATTTGGAAAGGGCAAGGACTTTTTAACACAAAACTGTGCTATTTTTTTGGTTCAATATACTTCAATGGAGAAGCTGCAGAAAAGCATATAGGGCCAGATTCAGATAGATGAGAGCATCTTTGCTCTGGAGTAACGCATCTCATTTACGTTACGCTGCAGAAATTTTAGGAGCAAGTGCTGTTATTCATGAAGCACTTGCTCCTAAAGTTGCGGCAGCGCATCGCAAATGAGCCAGCGGAATTCAAATTGGGCGGGTACGGGGTGTGTAGTATTCAAACTATGCGCGATCCCGCGGCGAACGTACTGCGCATGCGTCGAGTGTCAATGCATCCCAGTGCGCATGCTCCAAGTTCTGTCAGTGAACGTCAATGACGTCACGTCCCCATTCATTTGTTTTTTTTCCGACGCGATGACGACGGCTATACCTAACATAGGATATTCCACTAGGGGGCTGCTTTATCTTTACGCCGCGTATCGCTTCCGGAAACGTCGTAAAGTCACTGCGTCGCGCCCGAAAACGATCGTGAATTTCCGACTCCCGCTGATTAACATATTTTTTCAGCGTTAATCAGCGGGAACGCCCCCGGCGCCATTTTTAAGTTGAAGTAACGATGCGATGGCGAAATTCAATTACGCCGATCTCATCGGAACTCCAACCCGGCGTTTCTTGTTTTCTGGTTATAGAAAACAGAAACGCCGGCTTAAAGTGACAGTTAGGCTGGCGGATCACTGGATCCGCCAGCCTAACTCTTCATGAATCTGGCCCGTAATGTGTTTTTGCAGCAATTTGTGTTTTGTAATCTGCCCAACAACAAATTGGCCCAAATTTTTTTTTAAATGCAATTTTTTTTTAAGGCTATTATCCGATTAATCGATTCATCAAAACAATAATCGGCCAACTAATCGATTATGAAAATAATCGTTAGTTGCAGCCCTAGTAAAGTTAGCCCAATTATTTTGTATAATGTGAAAGATGATGTTACGCAGAGTAAATAGATACCTAACATGTCACACTTTAAAACTGTGCACACTCATGGAATGGTGCCAAACTTCGATACTTAAAAATCTCCATAGGCGACGCTTTAATTTTTTTTACAGGTTACTATTTTTGAGTTACAGAGGAGGTCTAGTACTAGAATTGTTGCACATGCTTTAACACACTTGGCGATACCTCACATGTGGGGTTTGAATGGCGTTTACATATGTGGGGGGGCCTTACATGCATGTTCGCTTCTGAGCACGAGCTACCGGGGACAAGGGCGTTTTACAAAATGTATTTTATTTATTCTTTACTTAATTTTTTAATTATTACACTTTTTTTACATTTTTTTTTTTTTAAACTTTTATTCCTATTACAAACAATATAAACATCCCTTGTAATAGAAATCACTGTGACAGGTCCTCTTTATGAAGAGATGTGGGGTCACTCTCCTCCAGGCTTGAAAGCATGAGATCGTGAAAAAAAATTCACCGATCTCATGCCAACAGCCGCACAGCTCCCAGCTTAGGATCTGGGACCCAGTAAGCCGCTGGGGCCCCTCTCTGCATCAGAGTGAAACTCCACTTGGTGCGCAACCTCGGCCAGGCGCACCCTGAAGGTGGATGCCGCACCTGGAACTTGGGCCCCGTGTAGAACACAACACTAATGGCAGCTGCCCCAGATATACCCCCTGCCAGCATGCCCAGAGAGGGAACCGCTCCTCTGATTGGCTGCTGGGGGAAGGCGGGTCTGTCAGAACCCCTTTAGCACCAACTGACACACAGACTGACCTACAAGGCAGTTCCAAACCGGCATCAGCACCAATCTAAATAATTTGCGAATGGGAGCAATCTTAACTCTCCCATTTCCCCACTAACTTTAGTGTAACGCTCCACAAAATAAGGGGGGGGGGCGCTACATGAGGTTCACTTTTCATCTTTAGGGGTTAACAAGGACAACATTTCATATAGAGATTACTAGATTACTAGATTAGTCAATTTGTATTTAATCTTTTACATTTGGTCTTATGTATAATTTTCTTTTACAGCAGGGTTCCCAATTAGATAAGGTTTATAGTAAGCCAGGATTATACCTGGCCTCATATGGATCATCATGGCTAAAGCATTGGCTTTTTCTATAATCTCCAATAATGTGAAAGGACTAAACTCATTGGATAGTAGGAATGTTCCTAGTACAGAGCTCTTCTCACATACAGGTGCATCTCAAACAATTTGAATATCGTCAAAAAGTTTATTTCAGTAATTCAATTTAAAAAGTGAAATTCATATACAGTATTTTATAGATTCATTACACACAAAGTGATATATTTCAAGCATTTCTTTATTTTCATTTTGATGATTATTGCTTACAGGTAGTGAAAATACGTGATATCCACTTTCGGTTTTATGGCCGTGACAGGAAGTTCCTATAACTTTGACGTTGTTTTTACCTATATGGCGTTTTTTTGCCTTTTTATTGTCAACTACCGATTTTAATAAATGGACCTATGTGCCTTTTAACTTGCTACACTATGGAGATCCTTTTTTCTTACTTTTAAATCCTTGGATCCAGAGATACATCTCCCAGGAAATCTGTGGCGAGGTTGGAGGCAGTACTGCAGTGGTGTCCTGTTCAAAACACACTGAGGAGGAAGGAGCATTCACCATTGGTTGGCCATTATCATTCAATGCACCATTAGACCCATTGGGGACTATTCATAAGGTAAGTGCCCTTTACCACAGGCGTCCCTTTCTTCTGCTCTGTGAAATTATCCTGTTGTGACAAGGACTGAGTTGCTCCCTGGATGATCAGAGATTTTTTCTGTGAATGCACCAATTATATCACTTTCTCACATGGACTTGGTTTTAGTACTTGGTTTAGGACTTGATTTAGTATATATTTTACCTGAATGGACTTTATATTATTAACCATACACTGTTGTGAAACACGTTATCACCATTTTTAACATGAGATTCATTTGCACTAACATTACTCACATAGCACTTTGTTAAATAGTAGTTAGCGCTAATTCGATTTATTTAAAGCAGTGAAAATACAACATTCAGTATATCCAAAAATCTGAATAATACATAAGACCAATAAAAAAAAAGGATTTTTAATACAACAATTTTGGCTTACTAAAAAAGTATGTCCATATACAGTATAGGGTACACTTAATACTTGGTCAGGGCTCCTTTTGCATGAATTACTGCATCAATGCGGTGTGGCATAGAGGTGATCAGCCTGTGGCACTGCTGAGGTATTATGGAAGCCCAGATTATTTGATAGCGCCCTTCAGCTTGTTGCATTATTGGGTCTGGTGTCTCTCATCTTCCTTTTGTCAATACTCCACAGATTCTTTATGGGGAAGAGTTGCTGGCCAAACAAGCACATTGATACCATGATCATTAAACCAGGTACTGGTACATTCGACAGTGTGGACAGGTGCGAAGTCCTGCTGGAAAATAAAATTAGCGTTTTCATAAAGTTGGTCAGCAGAGGGAAGCATGAAGTGCTTTAGAATTTCTTGGTAGTGGGATGTGCTGACTTTGGCCCTGATAAAACACAGTGAACCAACGCTAGCAGATGACATGGCTCCCCGAATCATCACTGACTGTGGAAAAATCACACTGGACCTCATGCAACTTGGATTCTGTAGCTCTCTACTCTTCCCCCAGACTTTGGGACCTTGATTTCCAAATGAAATGCAAAATCTACTTTCATCCAAAAAGAGGACTTTGGACCACTAAGCAACAGTCCAGTCATTTTTCTCCTTGGCCCTGGTAAGATGCTTCTGGCATCTCTGGTTCAGGAGTCGCTTTACACAAGGAATACAACATTTGTAGCCCATGTCCTGGATGTTTGTGTGTGGTGGCTCTTGAAGCACTGACACAACCATAGTCCAGTCCTTGTGAATCACCCCCAAATTCTTGAATGGCCTTTGCTTCACAATCCTGTCAAGGCTGCAGTTATCCTTGTTGTTTGTGAAACTTTTTCTACCACTGTACATTAATATGCTTGGATACAGCACTCTGTGAACAGCCAGCTTCTTTAGCAATGACCGTTTGTGACTTACCTTCCTTGTGGAAGGGTGTCAATGACTGTCTTCTCGACAACTGTCAAGTCTGCAGACTTCCCCATGATTGTGTAACCTACTGAACCATAGATCATTTAAAGGCTCAGCAAATCTTTACAGGTGTTTTGAGTTACAGTAATTAGCTGATTAGAGTGTGACAACGTGAATCTACAATATTTCACTTTGTTACAATATTCTAATTTTCTAAAATACTACATTTTATATGAGATACTAAATAGCTATAAGCTATAATCTTCAAAATTAAAAGAAAGACATGCCTTAAATGTATCACTCTGGGTGTAATGAATCTATATAATATATGAGTTTCACTTTTTGAATTGAATTAGTGAAATAAATTAACTTTTTGATTATATTTTAATTTTAGACTGTTTAGTGCTACCATACCATTAAAATCTCTGGATTTGTTTTCATCTCGTTGCCCAGTAGTTCACATTTAGAATCTACTTTGTATATTGCTTCCTAAATTTAAATTAAATACTTTTGGGTGGGGGTTGGGATTTATCAAAACTGGAGCAGACAGAACTCATAGCAGCTTTGCATGGCAACCAATCAACTTCGATCTCCAGCTTGTTAAGTTAAAGCAGAACTAAACCCTGCTATCCTTTTTTCAGCCAAGAAAGCTACATTCTGAGGGCCAGATTCTCAAAGAATCCCCGGCGGCGTAGCGTAAGGCATTTACACTACGCCACCGCAACGTACTAGAGCAAGTGCTTTATTCTCAAAGCACTTGCTCTGTAACTTGCAGGGGCATAGTGTAAATGGCCCAGCGTATCCCCGCGTAAATCGAAGGGGGCGGCTTGTATTTAAATTAAGCGCGCCCCCGTGCCGAACGTACTGCGTATGCGCCGGCCTTAGAAAAATCCCAGTGCGCATGCTCCGAGTTATGAGGCTGTTTTCGACGTGAACGTAATCGACGTAAATCCCCATTCACGGACTAGTTACGCAAACGACGAAAAAAAATTCAAATTTCCCTCGGTCACGGCGTCCATACTTAACATAGGATGCGCCACCTTCGGGCTGCTTTATCTTTACGCTGCGCAAACCTTACAGAAACTACGTAAACTACGACGGGGCGGCGTAAAAGCGTTCGGGAATCAGCGTATTAGGCGCATAGGCAAATGAGAAATCAACGTAAAGGCCACCTAGCGGCCAGCGATGTCATTACATCTACGATCCGACAGTGTAATTGTTTTACACATGTCGGATCTTCACCTGTATCTATGCGTAAGTGATTCTAGGAATCACACGCATAGATACCCGGGGAAAATAACTGCGATTTGACGGTGTATCTGAGATACACCGTCGTATCACCTCTGAGAATCTGGCCCTTAGTCTCTGTTTGATCTACAAAGCCATGTTGCTGCGCACGTGAGATGTCATATACGACACCAACCATTTGATTGTTTGACAGTTTGGTTGAGAGCACAAGAAAATGTGACAATTATCATTCGAGGCATGCCTTAAATATAATAGTTTTGGGAAACTGCTGAATCAATTGATTTAGTTCTTCTTTATAGAGGTTGTAAACCCCAAGGAAAAAAAATGTGACAATTATCATTCGCAGGCATGCCAGGATATGAAATCTATAGTTTTGGGTTAACACTGCTGAATCAATTGATTTAGTTCTTCTTTATAGAGGTTGTAAACCCCAAGGAAAAAAAATCCGATCGTCTGTACGCCGCCTAAGACAAAGGCATTATGAGCTAGTATGCCTCACATACTACCTCATTATGAAATACTTACCTTAGACTGAAGCCCTCCAACTGTGCCCACACAACGCTTAGACGGCTAACATCTTCCCCGGTGTTTCATCCAGGTTCGCGGACTCCGGCGCTGTGATTGTACTGAGCCGCGTTGACGTCCCTTCCGCGCATGCGCCGCTGGTCACGGTACAGGGCCAGAAAGAAATGGCACGGGCGGCCGTTCCTTCAGAGCACATGCATCGATGACGTCATCGGCGGCGTATACAGTAAATATCTCCTAAACAGTGCAAGTTTAGGAGATATTTACAGTACCTATGTCCTGGTAAGATGAAAGGCAGAATATACCTTAGGTTAATTTTAGACATGCAACAGATAGGGTGTTTACATACTTGCAATTCTTCGCAAAAATTATCCAACATGTTGTGCTCAGTGGATGGCCCATCAAAAGTGACAGAGTCAAGCATCAGGGAAATGTTGAAAATGCCCTGCAACCGTGTGCAGAGCACACTGTTGCGGCACAATTGTTAACAAAAACGGGGTTAAAATGGGCGGTTAGGAGGCTCCACTTTGCCTCGTCACCACCAGTCAATCTCCTACAAAGCACAATCCAAATGCAAATGGCTCTTCAAAGGAGCAGTGCATTCAGACAGACTCAGATTGATACTTTAAGGAAAAAATCCCCAACACTGCATTAGCCTGATACATTCTCTTAGATCAATTAATCTTTAGAGAAGGGGTCAGCTGAGAAACTTCCTTAGCTCTGGATCAATAACTCCATAGGGAATTCCCAGACATACTGGTATGACCGGAATAGTGCAGTCCTGTGTCAACTGGAACACATACATGTAGTAACCGCTGACTGTTGCATAGAGAAGGCCAGCATAGATAATTGGCTGAGAATCTGCTCTGGCCAGCTAACTGGAGAACTTTTCTGGATTTCCATATCCGGCCTGAATGTATGAGTAGCTGACTGGAGAAATTTCCAGAAATGCAGGGCTGTTACAGAGCATGCACCAGTATAAACATGGAAAACTTGTCATTGATGGTTGTCTGGAGAGACTTCCAGGATTTAACATATCCTGCATGAATTTACTAGTGCTCATTGGTTGACTGCAAAGACTTCCAAGATTTTTAATATCTGGTATGAATCTACCAGCAACTATCGATAGTATAAAAATCTTCCAAACAAACGGGGAACACATGTCCACTCTCCTAAGGACACTAGCAAAAAACTGCAGCATGCTGGTTGTGGGAGGAGTTATCCTGTAGGCTAAAGGTTTTTGTTGCCAGTGTCCTTGTCTCCTGTAGGCCACAGTATGGTCCTATAGTCTAAGCTTTCCGATGTCCCTCAGTGGACAAGAGAGAAGATATTTTTAAGTGTCTGGCATGGCAAGGGATGAGTCCTAAATAAGGCGAATGCACCGTTTGACTGTCTTTCTTAACGGGCAATCGCTGCCTCATATGCATCTTTTCTCAAACTTTTCAATACAAAGGAACCCTTAAAGTACCTTTCTGGTCTCAGGGTAATCCCTGCTGAAAATTACTATATCTATGTAGCAGATGGTTGCTACTAGTTACTAACATCCACCATATCACTCTGCCGCGAGACCTCCATATATCACTCTCAGAGACAATGAACAGTCATTTGCTTTGTTTTGTTTATTTGGGGGATATAATTTGGTTGGGGAAAGGGGATATGGGATGCCCATAGAACAGATCACTTGAATTGGTTAAATGAATTGAGTTTTTGAAGAACTGATAAACTCTAATATTAACAGTCACTTCCCCTGCATAACTCCTGCTGACCGTTGCTCCTCCTCTGCATCAACTCCTGCAGACTGTTACTCCCAGGACTCCTGCACAAAACTTCACTGTGAAGTTTAGCCTTTCTGCCTCATCATCTTCAATTTACACCAATGATTACTCTGAATAGTCCTAGATGCTTGTTGACTTGCTGAACTGTTGATAGGCCAGGGGCAGGGCCGGACTGGGAATAAAAACCAGCCCTGGAAAAAATGTCATACCAGCCCCATAGCATAACGGCTTTATATATATATATATATATATATATATATATATATATATACACACACACATATATAAGCAAATGCCAGTTAAACGTGATCAATAATGGGGGACCCCCGAAAATCTGGAAGCCTGTTCGAATCAGCAGCAGCACTTTTGGGGGTGATTTTAACCATTTTAACCTTTTTCGGCCACTAGTGGGGGTTAAAGGTGCCGCCGACGCCCCCAACGCCTCAATGTGAAAGCAGCCTAAGGTAAGGGGGAATAACTGATATAAGGGGGAAACCTTTATATCAGTGTCCCTTTACATTTTTATATTCACTCCCCCTTACATCAGTGACCCCCCCCCCTTAGGCTGGCCTTGCGGCACTGTCACTGACCTCTTTTTAGGTGCACCTTGCAGCCGGGATCAGTCAGGCTCCAGCTTGGTGGCTCTGGTTTTCCTATAGTCTCCTTTCCACAGTCCACACACCTCTGACTTCTCCCATGATCCCCATATCAGCGACACTCCCATTTTTTACTCCTTTCCAAATTCCCTCAGACTGCAGACTTCACATGATACAAGAGATGGCCAGAGACTGCAAACATGATACAGGAGATCAATGCATAGAGAACAGGCAAAAAAAAATATATATAAAAGCACATTTTTTTTTTCTGAAAATTTCATTTATTATAATAAATACATTCACATTTTATTATTATTATAATACATACGTTAGCTTCTTTTTTTTTCTTTTTTTTTAAAGAAATCCATGAGAGGGGCTGCAATAGTGAGAGAGAGAGAGAGGGGGGCTGCAATAGTGAGCGAGAGAGAGAGAGAAAGGGGCTGCAAAAGTAAGAGAGAGGGGCTGCAATAGTAAGAGAGAGAGAGAGGGGCTGCAATAGTGAGAGAGAGGGGCTGCAATAGTGAGAGAGAGAGGGGGGGCTGCAACAGTGAGAGAGAGAGAGGGAGAGGGGGGCTGCAACAGTGAGAGAGAGAGAGAGAGAGAGAGAGGGGGGGGCTGCAATAGTGAGAGAGAGAGAGAGAGAGAGGGGGGCTGCAATAGTGAGAGAGAGAGAGAGAGAGAGGGGGGGGCTGCAATAGTGAGAGAGAGAGAGAGAGAGAGAGGCTGCAATAGTGAGAGAGAGAGAGGGGGGGCTGCAATAGTGAGTGAGAGAGAGGGGGGCTGCAATAGTGAGAGAAAGAGAGAGAGAGAGAGAGGGGGGCTGCAATAGAGAGAGAGGGGGGCTGCAATAGTGAGAGAGAGAGGGGGGCTGCAATAGTGAGAGAGAGAGGGAGGCTGCAATGGTGAGAGAGAGGGGCTGCAATGGTGAGAGAGAGGGGCTGCAATGGTGAGAGAGAGGGGCTGCAATGGTGGTGAGAGGGGGCTGCAATGGTGAGAGGGGGGCAATGGTGGGGGGAGAGAGGGGGGCTGCAATGGTGGGGGAGAGAGGGGGGCTGCAATAGTGAGAGAGAGAGGGGGGCTGCAATAGTGAGAGAGAGAGGGGGGCTGCAATAGTGGGGGAGAGAGGGGGGCTGCAATAGTGAGAGAGAGAGAGAGGGGCTGCAATAGTGAGAGAGAGAGGCTGCAATGGTGAGAGAGAGGGGCTGCAATGGTGAGAGGGGGGCTGCAATGGTGAGAGGGGGAGAGGGGGGGCTGCAATGGTGGGGGAGAGAGGGGGCTGCAATGGTGGGGGAGAGAGGGGGGCTGCAATGGTGGGGGAGAGAGGGGGGCTGCAATAGTGGGGGAGAGAGAGAGAGGCTCTGCAATGGTGGGAAAGAGAAAGATTAAAATGCTCTGCAGACCAGGGGGGGCCCGTGGGGTGCACCGTTATATGATATAACGGTGCACCCCCAGGCCCCCCCCTCCTCTCTGTCAGTCGCCTACCTTTTTGCTGCCCCTGTTGTAAACTGTACAATAATCTCAGAGAGAAGGGGGAGAGTGACTCCCCCCCTTCTCTCTGAGATTATAATACAGTTTACAACAGGGGCAGCAAAAAAATAGGTGACTGACAGAGAGAGGAGGGGGGGGGGCCTGGGGGAGTCACTCTGAGAGAGAGTCGATATTAGAACATATATGCAGGCAGGCCTAGCCTAGGATTTCATAATTCTTCTAGTTCACCTCCTGGCTTGCCTTGATGACCGCTCGTCCTCTGCCTTGCCACTGCACAGCTGCCAATCGTGTCTGGACTCTGTGTGTGTGGCGCTCCTGCTCCAAGGGTGGCGCGGTAAACTAACTCCTTCCTTCATGTCGCCCTGCAGGAGAAAGTGGGCGGTACTGGCGCGCACCGCACGGGACGATGGGAATGGATGACGCCGGTCACGTTGTGTGTTCTCCTGCTCGGCTCCTCCCCTCCCTCAGACTTGTGACGTGACATGATCTCTCCTCCAGGCAGTCGCGGGAAGGAGCTTGCGGCACTGCAGCGGCTAGCATGTCGGCGGCCGGCCGCAAGCCAACGGCGGCCGGCCCGTCGCTGCTTTCTACCGCAAAGACACACTGTACACGTGTGAGGTGTGACATTATGGCAGACACTGACTGGAGGGCTCAGGCGCAGGCATCCACCCCAGCATTAGGCATAACTGCAAGTGCGGCCGCCGCGGCCGCGATGGCGGCCGCGTCTGCGGCCTGATTAATTGATTTTTCACTGACAGGCAGCCGGCCTACCGGGAATTTTCCCGGTATCCCGGTAGGCCAGTCCGGCCCTGGCCAGGGGCCCCTTCTTGGGGCCTAGTAGTTTAGCAGCTTATATTGATTGGTGGACTACTGAACCCAGCTACTGTAGCCCTCAGGTCACATCGATTTGGCACAAAACCCCACAGTCTCTCCTCTGGTCTTGCACCCAGCTCCCCTGGCATGCCTCCTCCAGATATCCACTGTGTCTCATGGTGAAGAACTTAACCAGACATGTGTTCCAATCACTTCTCCAGCCCCTCTCTTCCATTACTGTGTAAGGACGAGGCGCTGACGCCAGTATGCTGGATGGGATGAAACAAAGTGGTTTTAAGGGTGGAACTCCGCTTTAAAGCGGGTGTTCTGCGGCAGATAGTTTTTTTTCTTCTTAGCATTCTATGGGAATTAACATTACTACGTAACACTAACTTCTTTGGTCCCTGCAATTATCCGCTGTCCGTTTTCGTGTAAAAAAAGGAGTTATAAAATCCGTTCCTGTGAGATTCCATTTTGCTTGTGGGCATTGTGAAGCCCACAAGCAATCATTTCCTGAAAGCGGTGTCACGTGTCACTTAGTGCAGTGACATCTTGAGAGATTTCACCTACAGTGTTCCACAATGTATCTTGGAACTGTGCTCCCAGAATACATTGCAGCGCCCAGGGAAAGGCTTGGAAACGCCTACTCCCGCAGGAGACGAATCCCAGAAGTCTAACTGCGATTAGAAATAATACAATATTTATATATTTAAAAAACAATTGTGTGGCTTTTAGTGATGTAGATGATGCATTGAACCTTTGGTTTAATTCTCCATCGAAATATATAGGGAATTCTCCTAGGGTGGAAACGGTAGTAGTTGGGTGTACAAGGTAAAGTTAGCATAACATGGCATTGCTGGGCATGAGGGAAAATCTGCCAACCCACAGCAGTAATGAATATAGAATCAAACCCTGCTCCTTTACACACTAAATAGAGAACTTTGTAATTAATTCAGTTGCTGTTTAAAGTGTTTTGTTGTCCATGGCAGATTGTTCTGCTTGGTAATATAAACTGCTTTGTTCATACATGTGTAGCGCTACCCCCGAACGAGCCGCTGGATTGTTTTGGGATCGGCAAATTAAGTTACCCCAGCTTGGTCTAGGGATGCACCAGAAGAACTAAGTAGTAAATGGAGGTCCACACATTCAATAAAGATTTTCTCAATGCTTTAATTCCAGGCCAACATTAGCCAACATCAACTTTGATGAAGGAAGAATAGGTTGATGAGAGAAGAGAAACTTTCGATGGCAGGCCTGGATATACACAAGGCAGATCAGCCCTTAGTAACACAAATTTTCACAGGTCGCCACTCCTATGAGACTGAGTGGGTAAGACGCCCCCGGACATGTGTCTCTCACACAGACCTGGCAGCCGAGGCGCTACCTTGAATTCTGGCTGGGAGGAACGGGTCTCTCTCACAGGCCCGGCTCTAGGCCTCTGCCAAAGGCCAGTTAATTTGGATAGACTAAATGCGAACAGAGCGAATCCTCCCAGTAATTTCTCAGTATAAGTCACCGGGTGAAAGAAAAGTGTACCTGCCAGCATCCCGGTCACCGAATCCCCGTCTTGGATTCTCTTAAGCTTCGGGAACCCAGTAAGTCACTGACATCCCTTGATTCTTGTCTCCGGCTGAGACTCAGGAAGGCCCAGGAACCTGGCCAGGCGGGCCGCGCCGGCGGGGTCCATGGACGCGCACACCCTGAAGGTGGATGCCGCACCCCGCACACGTGAAGAAGAAGAACCCCAAAGACCTGATCTAGGTCCCAGATATACCCCTCCCCAGCATGCCCAGCGAGGAAAATCCATCTCCAATTGGCTGCTGAGGAAGACGCCATCCGCCAGAAGTCCCGCTGGCTCCCATTGCCAGCCAAGGATTAAATGACATCCCCAGAATGCAGTCCAAGCCAGTGGACCCTTCCAGAATGACATAGGTCAACAACCTAAACAAATAACAACTAGGAGCAACCAATCTCACAGTATCGATGACAGGTGGGTCCAAAACCTGCAGGAACAGAAAAGCCTCCTTTCTCTCCTAAGAGACCATAATATAATAACCGCTATGAAAGAAAACTTTGATTATGCAGAAGAAAGAGAAAAAAAAATAAACACTCAAAGTTTCTCTTTTCCCCCTTTTTTTTTTTTAACACTCGCGGCGCATAACATTGCCCCTAGCGGTCAGCGCTCTGGTACTGCAGCAGGCCACACAAACAAAAAAAAACTCAAAGAGGTGCGGAAGTAGCTGTAAAGAGGAGAAACAGAAGTCTCTTTTGAATCTTCCACAGTGATTCCCAGACTGTTAGTCAAACAACATTTCTTGTACAAGAATCCCCCATCCTAACTGACTGAACCCAAATCCCTCCCAAAAGTTTATACACAAAAGTTTCTGTGGTTCCGGAGAAGCAGGGGGGGAAGGGAAAACCGGGAAAGAAAACACAGTTCAACGGGAATAGGGGGCATACTTGTCTGTAACTTCCCAACATCAGCACAGCAAGCTACCCAGGTAACAAACAGGGTCCTGGGACACAGACAAACGGGCGTCCAACTAGGACGGCGTGTCCCTGGTTGGAGGAGCGGGGTGTAAGAGAGACCCGCAACACAAACCCACCTGCTCTTCAGGGCAGACACTCGCTTCCCTGGTTCACAGGACCTACTCCGGACGGGATGCTTCTTCTTTTTCTTCCTCCTCCCGGAGCTCCGAAATCCTCCAAAGCCCTGTTGCTCAGGGAAACGTGGCTCAAACAGGTGGTCGGGTAGATCTCCACCATCCATCTGCGACCTGCCCAACCAAAACTCCAGGTCAGACGAGTTCTCCGCTCCAGCGGGGAGGTAGTGGAACACCCTGGCTGGGTCAGCAGCTAGGTCCGGCCGAAGGGACCTCCGCACTGTCTCCCAATCGATGGGCTGTAAAGGCCTTCCTTAGGTTGTGGCACAGCTGATGGAGACCGTCCCGACAGAGACGGTCTCGCAAACGATTCCGGCCTACACGCGTGCCACGCGGGCCATGCAGCGATCGGCATCCTCCATCCTGTCTAACGGGCTTGCCTTCTGCAGATGATAGAACGTGGCAGGCGGCGATGAAACTCTGGTGGGTGAGACAGTGGCACTTCCATATCTCGGGGCCTCCGGCTCCGCGTTCTCCCCAGGAAAAGGGATTTCTGGCCATGAGGCCCTTGCTTCCGCGGTGAGATTTCCTAAGAGACGATCCACCCGATACTCTCTTGGGGAAGCAATAGGCAGCCTAACCTCGAACAGGTAAGCCTGGCATGCGCAGCACCGGGCAAACTAAGCCCAACATTTCTGTCCCTTCAGAGGACAGCAGTACGAACTGTCCCGCAGTGGTCAGCCGAATGCCTGTATCCGTCACAGGCACGGAGGACGGCCCCTGAGCGGCCATGGGGCGCCTCAATCCAGCACGGACAGCAACACTCCCAAATGACACGGACATCTCTCAACAGGTCCGTCTCTCGCAAAGGAAATAATGGTTCTGCAGAATTGGCGCGCAGATGGGCGTAACTTCGCTTGCTTGGCGCGAAATCCTCAAGCACGTTCCACGCAGGGGAGGGTGACTCCTCCCATCCAAGAGAACTTGTGCGGACACGTTGTAGGTGTTTGCTAGGCCGCACGTACGCTCCAGCTCAGCGAGACTGGATTAACCCCCTCTCTGCCAGACAGTTCAATACACGACTTTAGACACACTGTCAGGAGGGATGAGAGATCAGACCCGTGTGACTGCACAGAGAAACCAGACAGTATGATTAGTGAAGTAAAAGGTGTTTAATTATAAGAAAACCAGTGAGGATAGCAAACAATATATATATATATATATAATCAGAAAGGGAATACCGTACACATAGGTCAAGCCAGGCCGAGGTCATACACAAGGGATATCAGCAGATGGGACAGGACGGAGCAGGGGTCGGATGGATGGACTAGCTGCAGGATACAGGCTAAGGGGAGACAGGGATCAGGAAGCAGGGCAGACAAGTCCAGGCGGGATCAGGGATCAGGATGCAGGGCAGACAAGTCCAGGCGGGATCAGGATGCAGGGCAGACAAGTCCAGGCGGGATCAGGATCAGAACAGGATCAAGGTACGAAATCAGGATCAGAATACAGGTCAGGGTACAGGCTTAGGTCCAGCAGATATGAAGATACCAGGGCGAGCTCTGCTTGAGCTCGCCGGGTATAAATAGAGGGTGTGTTAATTGCATTCATGTCACACCTGAACGCAGGAAAGGCTGTGAGCTCCAGAAGACCACGAACCCCCCGCTGGTGGAGGCCGATACTGCAGCCAGAATAACAGGCATATTTACCAGCAGGGGGGACCATTCCTGACAGTACCCCCCCTCAAAGGAGCGGCCTCCGGACGCTCCAACCAGTTGTTGCTGGGGGAGGCTCATGGTGTCAAGCCAGGTAGTGGATAAGGGCTCCGGGTCATCGAGCTGGGCAGCAGATAAGGGCTCCGGGTCATCGAGCTGGGCAGCAGACAAAGGCTCCGGGTCATCGAGCTGGGCAGCAGACAAAGGCTCCGGGTCATCGAGCTGGGCAGCAGACAAAGGCTCCGGGTCATCGAGCTGGGCAGCAGACAAAGGCTCCGGGTCATCGAGGCGGGCAGCAGGCTCCGGATCATCGAGCTGGGCAGCAGACAAAGGCTCCGGGTCATCGAGCTGGGCAGCAGACAAAGGCTCCAGGTCATCGAGCTGGGCAGCAGACAAGGGCTCCGGGTCATCGAGCTGGGCAGCAGACAAAGGCTCCGGGTCATCGAGGCGGGCAGCAGGCTCCGGGTCATCGAGCTGGGCAGCAGGCTCCGGGTCATCGAGCTGGGCAGCAGGCTCCGGGTCATCGAGCTGGGCAGCAGGCTCCGGGTCATCGAGCTGGGCAGTAGGCTCCGGGTCATCGAGCTGGGCAGCAGGCTCCGGGTCATCGAGCTTGGCAGCAGGCATAGGAACGAGCGGCTGGCAGACTGGCACAGGAACAACAGGCTGGCAGACTGGCACAGGAACAGCAGGCTGGCAGACTGGCACAGGGACAGCAGGCTGGCAGACTGGCACAGGGACAGCAGGCTGGCAGACTGGCACAGGGACAGCAGGCTGGCAGACTGGCACAGGGACAGCAGGCTGGGCAGCGGACTGGAAGTCATCAAACTGGGCAGCGGACTGGAAGTCATCAACCTGGGCAGCGGACTGGAAGTCATCAACCTGGGCAGCAGACTGGAAGTCATCAACCTGGGCAGCAGACTGGAAGTCATCAACCTGGGCAGCAGACTGGAAGTCATCAACCTGGGCAGCAGACTGGAAGTCATCAACCTGGGCAGCAGACTGGAAGTCATCAACCTGGGCAGCAGACTGGAAGTCATCAACCTGGGCAGCAGACTGGAAGTCATCAACCTGGGCAGCAGACTGGAAGTCATCGACCTGGGCAGCAGACTGGAAGTCATCGACCTGGGCAGCAGACTGGAAGTCATCGACCTGGGCAGCAGACTGGAAGTCATCCACTTGGGCAGCGGACTGGAAGTCATTAAGCTGGGCAGCGGACTGGAAGTCATCAAACTGGGCAGCGGACTGGAAGTCATCAAACTGAGCAGCGGACTGGAAGTCATCAACCTGGGCAGCAGACTGGAAGTCATCAACCTGGGCAGCAGACTGGAAATCATCAACCTGGGCAGCAGACTGGAAATCATCAACCTGGGCAGCAGACTGGAAATCATCAACCTGGGCAGCAGACTGGAAGTCATCAACCTGGGCAGCAGACTGGAAATCATCAACCTGGGCAGCAGACTGGAAGTCATCAACCTGGGCAGCAGACTGGAAGTCATCAACCTGGGCAGCAGACTGGAAATCATCAACCTGGGCAGCGGACTGGAAGTCATCAAACTGGGCAGCGGACTGGAAGTCATCAAACTGGGCAGCGGACTGGAAGTCATCAAACTGAGCAGCGGACTGGAAGTCATCAACCTGGGCAGCAGACTGGAAGTCATCAACCTGGGCAGCAGACTGGAAATCATCAACCTGTGCAGCAGACTGGAAATCATCAACCTGTGCAGCAGACTGGAAGTCATCAACCTGGGCAGCAGACTGGAAGTCATCAACCTGGGCAGCAGACTGGAAGTCATCAACCTGGGCAGCAGACTGGAAGTCATCAACCTGGGCAGCAGACTGGAAGTCATCGACCTGGGCAGCAGACTGGAAGTCATCGACCTGGGCAGCAGACTGGAAGTCATCGACCTGGGCAGCAGACTGGAAGTCATCCACTTGGGCAGCGGACTGGAAGTCATTAAGCTGGGCAGCGGACTGGAAGTCATCAAACTGGGCAGCGGACTGGAAGTCATCAAACTGAGCAGCGGACTGGAAGTCATCAACCTGGGCAGCAGACTGGAAGTCATCAACCTGGGCAGCAGACTGGAAATCATCAACCTGGGCAGCAGACTGGAAATCATCAACCTGGGCAGCAGACTGGAAATCATCAACCTGGGCAGCAGACTGGAAATCATCAACCTGGGCAGCAGACTGGAAGTCATCAACCTGGGCAGCAGACTGGAAGTCATCAACCTGGGCAGCAGACTGGAAATCATCAACCTGGGCAGCGGACTGGAAGTCATCAAACTGGGCAGCGGACTGGAAGTCATCAAACTGGGCAGCGGACTGGAAGTCATCAAACTGAGCAGCGGACTGGAAGTCATCAACCTGGGCAGCAGACTGGAAGTCATCAACCTGGGCAGCAGACTGGAAATCATCAACCTGTGCAGCAGACTGGAAATCATCAACCTGTGCAGCAGACTGGAAGTCATCAACCTGGGCAGCAGACTGGAAGTCATCAACCTGGGCAGCAGACTGGAAGTCATCAACCTGGGCAGCAGACTGGAAGTCATCAACCTGGGCAGCAGACTGGAAATCATCAACCTGGGCAGCGGACTGGAAGTCATCAAACTGGGCAGCGGACTGGAAGTCATCAACCTGGGCACTGTCAGGAGGGATGAGAGATCAGACCCGTGTGACTGCACAGAGAAACCAGACAGTATGATTAGTGAAGTAAAAGGTGTTTAATTATAAGAAAACCAGTGAGGATAGCAAACAATATATATATATATATAATCAGAAAGGGAATACCGTACACATAGGTCAAGCCAGGCCGAGGTCATACACAAGGGATATCAGCAGATGGGACATGACGGAGCAGGGGTCGGATGGATGGACTAGCTGCAGGATACAGGCTAAGGGGAGACAGGGATCAGGAAGCAGGGCAGACAAGTCCAGGCGGGATCAGGGATCAGGATGCAGGGCAGACAAGTCCAGGCGGGATCAGGATGCAGGGCAGACAAGTCCAGGCGGGATCAGGATCAGAACAGGATCAAGGTACGAAATCAGGATCAGAATACAGGTCAGGGTACAGGCTTAGGTCCAGCAGATATGAAAATACCAGGGCGAGCTCTGCTTGAGCTCGCCGGGTATAAATAGAGGGTGTGTTAATTGCATTCATGTCACACCTGAACGCAGGAAAGGCTGTGAGCTCCAGAAGACCACGAACCCCCCGCTGGTGGAGGCCGGTACTGCAGCCAGAATAACAGGCATATTTACCAGCAGGGGGGACCATTCCTGACACACACTCAGTACTCACTTCTGGTTGTCAAGGGTAACAGCCGAATCCCGGACGAGCCCCCACATGTAGCTCTACCCCCGAAGGAGCCACTGGATTGTTTTGGGATTGGCAAATCAAGTTACCCCAGCTTGGTCTAGGGATGCACCAGAAGAACTAAGTAGTAAACGGAGGTCCATACAGTCAATAAAGATTTTCTCAATGCTTTAATTCCAGGCCAACATTAGCCAACATCAACTTTGGTGAAGGAAGAATAGGTTGATGAGAGAAGAGAAACTTTCGATGTCAGGCCTGGATATACACAAGGCAGATCAGCCCTTATTAGCACAAATTTTCACACGTTGCCACTCCAATGCTCTCCAGGATTGAGTCTGAAAGAGTGACTCCTCCCCAGGGCTTGAACTGACTCTAGTAGTAATCGGCGTGCGTCCTAAGAGTAGGACGTACGGCTCCTGGAGCCAGATAGGCAGGGTTTTCCTCCCCCAGCATCAGCCTCCAATGTCAGATCCGCTCCGACCTCGAGCCGCCCCTGGATCCCCTGGTTTCTCTCTCCCTCTGGAGCCCCCACCTGCCAGAAACCAGACAGGCAGACGGTGACAGACACTGCTAGGCAAGCCTGCACTATCCCTCCATTCCTCCTGCAATCCACCGCTTGGCTTCCCCCTGCTTTACCTGACCCCCCTGGCTTCCCTCCGTCACCCTTCTCCAGCAGGTAAGCCTTTCACTGAGGCTGCAGACGGCCGTCCTTTTGAGGACAGCAGCTGCTGCCACTTAAAAGCCCCTGCTATCTCCCTATCCACATCTCCCCTCCTATACCCCCTCACTACCCATCCGCCACCTGCCCTGCAATCCTTGGCAATTTTCAGCCATTTCTGGCATTTCTGGCTTCCAGGCCGGCGTTTTTCGATACATCCGCGCCGGCCTGGAAGCAATCGCGGCAGCCGCAATTTAGGAAAGGCCGCGGCTTCACCCGCGGCCTAGTGGCGCGCCGCTTCTCACCCCCTCCAACCGCCACCAAAGTCCAAAAACGGACTTGAACCCCACCCCATACCCCCAGGAAAGTTACCTCACACCCCGGTCTAGTAATCCTGGCCCCAAATAGTAGCACCGATCCACCCAATCTGGAAGCTTTACCAGTCTGGATCCTGCTACCGATCGGCAGGCCATTTTTGCTGCACCCAGCCCCAAATCTTAATCACCACTACAACTTGATCCAGGGGTTACCCGATCGCCTCTTACAGGGGTCAGGAAGGAATTTTTTCCCTGCCGGAGCATATTGGCCGAGCGCCGCCAGGGTTTTTTGCCTTCCTCTGGACCAAGCCAGGAGAGAGGAGTTTAGCCAATTCCTCTCCCCACTGCCCTAAAATCCCCCCCCTCCCCCCCCTGGTGTATTGGCGAACATGGCATGTAGGCAATATTCTGCCGAGACCATTTGGAGTTTGAGGCAATGCGCCGCAATACTGCCAGCCATCACCAGAAAGGCCCTAAGAACTGAGCGACTATGGAGAACCAATCATAGATCGACGGTTAGACATTTCAGACATTTACCCCAGGTCAAGCACATATCATGTGCTCTGATCAATACTAGATCGGCAGTAAAACACCGACTAGAAATCCGCGACACCATTCAACAAAAGGATCTAGACTGTCTTTTTATTACAGAGAGCTGGCTCACAGCCGACTGTAACACCATTCTAGGAGAATTGGTGCCAGAAAATTACCGTATCATAACGGAAAACAGAATAGGGCAAAGAGGAGGCGGCCTGGCGGTGATCCACAAGACTCATCTTACGATCACCAAACCAGTCCGCCAAAACCCTCTTCCTTTCATGGAAACCCTTACTCTGCAACTGCAAGCAAGTTCAAAGGAGACCGTCCACATTCTGCTCTGCTATAGGCCACCCGGCCCAAAATCGCAGCTGCTCTCATCATGGACGGATTTCTTCTCCACTTATACCCTCAACAGTAAACAACTTTTGCTGTTAGGGGATTTCAATCTCTGGGCCAATTCCTCACAAGACCCCATTGCCGACGCCTGTATTGACCACCTGGAAGGATTAGGATTGCAGCAACTAGTATGTGGGCCTACACATGCTTCAGGTCACACACTTGATCTTATTTTCAGACAAGCTCTGGAAATAAAAATTAGGGAAAATGAAAAATTGCCATGGACAGACCACCAGGCAATTATATTCAGTATTTCCACCATCCCCCCCGCAACAAAAACATCGAATCCAGTGGCAACACACTGGACTAGATGTCAGAAGAAGCTCCACTCGGAACTCTTCAAAACGACTTTAAGGAAAAAAATAGAAACAAACCAGCCGCAGCAAACGGCCGTTGAAACATTGAAAGCCATAAACTCGGCCATGCTACAGTCAGCCGACTTGGTAGCGCCGAAACGAATAACCCGCATTCGGAAAAACAACCGCAGCTGGTTTAACAACCAGCTGTCGTTACTGAAGCAAGAACGCAGAAGGGCAGAATCTGCCTGGAAAAGATGTTCTTCTGAGCTAAACCTATCCATCTACAAGGCGACCACAAGAAAATACCACAAAGGAATTTTCCAAGCCAAGAAGAATTATTTTTCGGAGGCTATCAACGGTGCCCAAAACCGCCCCCGCGAACTCTTCAAGATGGTCACCCAGACCATGAAACCAGGATGCATTGAAGCCCCCAGTTCGGACACACAAGAATTTTGCAATGAGCTATCGGATTATTTCGTTAATAAAATCGAGGCAATCCGTGAAAGCATTCAGCAAAAATTTTTCTCCCCTCAGCCCCCCCTGTAGCCTCTCACACAGCACCCATAGTAATTCTCCGATATCAGGTAAGTTCACCCTGGAACCCATCTCCATCGAGTCCACTAAGAATGTCATTTGTACTCTGCGCAATGGCGCAGCGCCAAATGACATTATCCCCACAAAACTGCTGAAGGAATGCGCCGACATCCTGGCTCCTCCCATCACGCAGCTTATCAACCAGTCTTTCTTGGAAGGCATATTGCCCTCACAGTTGAAAGAGGGTGTAATCCAACCCATCCTGAAGAAACCCTCCCTGGACCCCAAGGACCCACTCCACCGCCGTCCCATAACAAGCCTCAACGTATTCTCTAAGATAATGGAAAAAGTAGTGGTACAACAGCTGCAACTGCATCTAGAGACCTACAAGCTACTTGACCCATTGCAATCAGGCTTCCGTCCCGGACATGGGACGGAAACAGCATTACTGAAAGTATGGGACGATGTTCTCAAGGCCGCAGACGAAGGAGAATCTTGTCTCCTGGTTCTATTGGACCTAAGTGCAGCTTTTGACACTGTAGACCACAATCTGTTACTGACTCGGCTTTCTGAAGTAGCCAGGGTCGCAGAAGGCGATTTATCTTGGTTCTCCTCTTTTTTGGAAAACCGATCGCAAACAGTGAAGCTAGGACCTTTTACGTCTGAAAAACGCACAGTAACATGCGGAGTCCCTCAAGGATCGCCTCTGTCACCAGTGCTATTCAACATCTACCTTCGTCCTCTTTTTGAGATTATTAGCAGCCAAAATCTGCTTTATCACTCTTATGCAGATGACACGCAACTGTATTTCCGCATCTGCAATAGACAGGATCACCACCTCAATCTAGAGACATGTCTCTCTTTGATAGAGGACTGGATGACAAAGAGTTATCTTAAACTCAATGGAGCGAAAACAGAACTTCTTCTGTTTCACGCCAAGCGAAGGAATCAACCCTCAACAGCGTGGTCTCCCCCACCTATTTTGGGCAAGCTCATCACCCCTAGCGCCAAAGTCAAAAGCCTAGGGGTCATTTTTGACTCCTTTATGACAATGGACGCACAAATAGGGTCAGTGGTCAGCGGATCTCACCATCTACTGCGCCTACTACGCAGACTCACTCCGTTCATCCCTAAAGAAGATCTAGCGGTCGTGGTGGGAGCTATTGTAAACTCCAGGTTGGATTATGCAAATGCCCTTTACCTCGGTCTCCCCAAATACCAAATCGCTCGTCTGCAAGTCGTTCAGAATACGGCCGCCAGACTTGTGACTGGGAAAAAACCCTGGGAATCTATCTCACCTTCACTGAGAGCCCTTCATTGGCTGCCAGTTAAAGACAGAATCGCTTTTAAAGCCCTCTGTCTTACGCATAGATGTGTCCATGAGAATGCCCCCCTTTACTTATGCGAATTAATAAAAGCGCATAATCCAAATCGCGTTTTGCGATCCACGAATCAGAACCTGCTCCAGGTTCCGAAAGCCAACTTCAAGTCCAAAGGAGAAAGAAGATTTGCGATCCAGGGTCCCAGACTATGGAACGCTTTACCAACCAGCATTCGGTTGGAGGAGAACCACCTAGCATTTAGGAAAAAGGTCAAGACTTTTCTCTTTTGATATCAAAGGAGACAGGAACAACAAGCGCCCAGAGGCGATTCAGTTTGCATGTGCCGCGCTATATAAGTTCTCATTCATTCATTCATTCATTCATTCATATGAGACTGAGTGGGTAAGATGCCCCCGGACAGGTGTTTCTCACACAGACCTGGCAGTCGAGGCACCACCTCAAATTCTGGCTGGGAGGAACGGGTCTCTCTCACAGCCCCGGCTCTAGGCTTCTGCCACAGGCCAGTTAATTTGGATAGACTAAATGTGCAAACAGAGGGAATCCTCCCAGTAATTTGTCAGCATAAGTCACCGGGTGACAGCAAAGCGTACCTGCCAGCATCCCGGTCACCGAATCCCTGTCTGGGATTCTCTTAAGCTTCGGGAACCCAGTAAGTCACTGACATCCCTTGATTCTTGTCTCCGGCTGAGACTCAGGAAGGCCCAGGAACCTGGCCAGGCGGGCCGCGCCGGCGGGGTCCATGGGCGCGCACACCCTGAAGGTGGATGCCGTACCCCGAGTCCGGGACCCTGGACACGTGAAGAAGAAGAACCCCGAAGACCTGACCTAGGTCCCAGATATACCCCTCCCCAGCATGCCCAGCGAGGAAAAACCCTCTCCAAGGAAGACTCCATCCGCCAGAAGTCCCGCTGGCTCCCACTGCCGGCCAAGGATGAAATGACATCCCCGGAATGCAGTCCGAGCCAGTGGACCCTTCCAGAATGACATAGGTCAACAACCTAAACAAATGACAACTAGGAGCAACTTAACTCTCCTAGTTCAACTAGTTTTAACACAGCTGACTCGGCTTACTGAAGTAGCCAGGGTCGCAGAAGGCGATTTATCTTGGTTCTCCTCTTTTTTGGAAAACCGATCGCAAACAGTGAAGTTAGGACCTTTTACGTCTGAAAAACGCACAGTAACATGCGGAGTCCCTCAAGGATCGCCTCTGTCACCAGTGCTATTTAACATCTACCTTCGTCCTCTTTTTGAGATTATTAGCAGCCAAAAACTGCTTTATCACTCTTATGCAGATGATCACCACCTCAACACGCAACTGTATTTCCGCACTTCTTCTGTTTCTGAATCAACTTTCAACAGACAGGATCACCACCTCAATCTAGAGACATGTCTCTCTTTACGCAGATAGTTCATCCCTAAAGGACTGGATGACAAAGAGTTATCTTATCGCTCGTCTGCAACTACGGCCGCCAATGGACTGGGAAAAAACCCGAATCTCACCTTCACAGAGCCCTTCATTGGCTGCCTAAAGACAGAATCTAAAGCCCTCTGTTTCACATGAGAATGCCGAATTAATAAAAGCGTATCGCGTTTTGGATCCACAAATCAACTCCGAAAGCCAACTTCAACAAAGGAGAAAGAAGAGCGTGGACTCCCCCGCCTGGAGGAGAACCATTTTGGGCAAGCTCATCAAAGGAGACAGGAACAACACCCCTATTGTGGCGCATATGAGACAAAGTGCCCCCGGACAGGTGTCTCTCAAAGCCTAGGGGCACCACCTCATTCTGGCTGGGAGGAACGGGTTTTCACAGCCCCGGCTCTAGGCTTCTGCCACAGGCCAGTTAATTTGGATAGACTATGCAAACAGAGGGATCCTCCCAATTTGTGCATAAGTCACGGGTGCACAAATAGGCATCCCAGTCACCATCCCTGTGGATTCTCTTAAGCTTCGGGAACCCGGATGACTCATTCTTGTCTCCCTGAGACTCAGGAAGGCCCAGGAACCTGGCCAGGCGGGCCGCGCCGGCGGGGTCCTGCGCCTGAAGGTACTACCCCGAGTCCACCCTGGACTGAAGAAGAAGAACCCCGAAGACCACTAGGTCCAGATATACCCCTCCCCAGCATGCCCAGCGAGGAAAAACCCCTCCAAGGAAGAAAGAAGATCTAGCGGTCGTGGTGACCCTTCCAGAATGACATAGTCAACAACCTATCACAACTAGGAGCAACTTAACTCTCCTAGTTCAACTAGTTTTCCAGGACTGGATGAAGTAGCCAGGGTGCAGAAGGCGAATGTTCTCCTCCCTTTGGAAAACCTCGCAAACAGTGAAGTTAGGCCTCCTGAAAAACCAAGTAACATGCGGAGTCCCCAAGGATCGCTCGTCACCTGCTATTTAACATCACCTTCGTCCTCTTTTTGAGATTATTAGCAGCCAAAAACGCTTTATCACTCTTATGCAGATGACACGCAGATTTCCGCATCTGCAACAGGCAGGATCACCACCTCAATCTAGAGACGCCTTTGATAGAGACTGGATGACAAAGAGTTATCTTAAACTCAATGGAGCGAAAACAGACTTCTTCTCACGCCAAGCGTAGGAATCAACTTTCAAAGCGTGGACTCCCCCCCTATTTTGGGAATCCACCCCTAGCGCCAAAGTCAAAAGCCTAGGGGTCATTTTTGACTCTTTATGACTGAGCACAAATAGCCCTTCACCATCTTGGCCTACTACGCAGCCAGTTCATTAAAGACAGCGGTCGTGGTGGGAGCTATAAACTGCTTTTGCAAATGCCCTTTACCTCGGCTCCCCTCAAATGTCTTACGCAGAATACGGCCGCCAGACTTGTGATGAAAAAACCCTGAATCCATCTCACCTTCACTGAGAGCCCCATTGGCTGCCAGTTAAAGACAGAATTGCTTTTTACCCTTTACCCTTTACTTATGCAAATTAATAAAAGCGCATAATCCAAATCGCGTTTTGCGATCCACGAATCAGAACCTGCTCCAGGTTCCGAAAGCCAACTTCAAGTCCAAAGGAGAAAGAAGATTTGCGATCCAGGGTCCCAGACTATGGAACGCTTTACCAACCAGCATTCGGTTGGAGGAGAACCACCTAGCATTTAGGAAAAAGGTCAAGACTTTTCTCTTTTGATAGCAAAGGAGACAGGAACAACAAGCGCCCAGAGGCGATTCAGTTCGCATGTGCCGCGCTATATAAGTTTTCATTCATTCATTCACAGCGCCCACGCAAAAAGCAAGGGGGCACTACACATGTATTTTCCAATCATGTTATATTTACAGAGCACTGATGTGAAAAAATTATGCTACGTAGATGTTCATAGATTACACATTCTTATAAAGTAAGGTGAGGCTAACAAATTACTAATAATTCCATTGAAGGGAAGTGGGTATTTACTAAAGATAAAACATAATCTAAATTCTTTTGTGCCTTTCACGTTACAATAGCAGCTGATCCACCCCTGTCACACCTTTTACTTGCTTGTGACTCACACAGTGATGGTGTAGTTCTTATTGCAATCTTGGAACATATTTCAAAACGCCTGAAGACAAGTTTATGAGAACAGTGAAAATTATGTAATACTTCCAGTTACTTTATAAGGAACAGCATGTCTTCCTTTCTTTTCCAAGAAGTACATACCAAATGAACATACCAAATGCAGAGCTAGGAGGTGCCAAAAACACCCTCTGATAGCCAGGCTAGCTGAAACAAATTCAGTGTGTGCAACACCTAAGGCGGGGATCAGGGCCATATTAATAGCATCATGGGCCCCTGAACAAAGTAATGCTCTGGGGCCCCTACAATGGAGACAGTGCAGGTAAACAGAAATCAAGTAGGTAGGAGGTAGGGGATATCTAGGGTGTAGAGGGGTCAGAGTGCTGGGGGGATATCTGGGATGTAGAGGGGCAGCCCAGGCTTCCCAAATTTCTGGGCAGCCCTGGCTCAAGCTGCTTTGGGGAAAGGGCAGGGCCCCCCCCATGCAGCTGGGGACCCTGGGCTGTGCCCAGCTGTGCCCTCTCATTAAGACAGCCCTGGCGGGGATCAGTCAACTTTTGATCAGTCCCAGCTCAACAGATGGCGATTGTTTAAAAGAGAAGTATGGGGTCAGTTTTTTATTTTCTAAATCATACTTACCTAGGTGGATGCAGTATCGCTCTGATGCTGCATCTGTCCCCCGCCAGCTCTAACACTGAGAACCTAGGGATCTAATAACATTGATCGATTGGTTCTCAGGGCTCCCAGAACAGAGAGCTGGTGACTTGTCACCAGCTCTTTGCACTAACGCTCCCACCTTCCCACCACGCTCACTGGAGCACTGGGCCGTGGAGGGGAAAGGAGCATGCGGCTCAGGCTCTCAGCTGCTCGCTGAGAGCCTGAGCCAGGTGCCAGTCCAGGCATGTGGATGGATCCCGACTTCATTGTCGCGATCTTGCCCGAGCCTGAACCGGCTCTGTGATGTCAACCGACAGCAAGCTTCAGCCCGCTGTCTACTAAAAACTATTCTAAGGAGTGCAGAACTGAACTTCTGTGATCCACAGGAGAAGTACAGCCAAACAAGCTTTGGCTGTACTTCTCCTTAAATCAGCTTCTGTTGAAGGGACAGGTTGGAAATCTCTTCTCGGTCAGTGTATTTTAACAGCTACAGATGCTGCTGACGGGGTGGGGAATAGGGAGGTATTCCTCCATTCTTCTTGTTTGCGTGGATGGAGAAATTTGTTAGTCTTTTTAAGCCTGCAGGCGAAACGGAAAAAAATATATCAGTGTATCAGCTTAGAGTGATTGTAAAATCTTGCTTTTTTTATCTAAAAATAATTAACTTACTTTCCTGCTCTGTGCAGTGGTTTTGCACAGGGCAGCTCAGATCCTCCTCTTCTCAGGTACCTCTTCAACTCTCCTGGCCCCTCCCTTCTTTCGAGTGCATCTACAGCAAGCAGCTTGCTATGGGGGCACCCAAACTGAGACACAGCTCCCTGTGTCCATTCAGACACGGATCCCCAGTTCAGCCTTCGCCTCCTCTCTCTCCTGATTAGTTAAATTACGTTGATTGACAGCAGCAGGAACCAATGGTATCGCTGCTGTGTCTCAGCCAATCAGGAGGAGAGTCCCGAATAACCGAGGAACTTGTGGACATCACTGGACAGAGATGGAGCTCAGGTAAGTATTAGGGGGGTCCTGTGGCAGCTGCTGCACACAGATGTTTTTTCATCTTTTTTTTTTTGTTTACAAACTTTTTTATTGAGAATAAATGGTGGTACAAATCCATATAATGAATACATATACAAAAAAGATGGATAAAACAAATGAGAGGTCAGACTGTGAACATAATGTTTAGAATGCATTAAGAATAAAAAACCTTCTGATTTTACTAACATCAAGCATCGAACATATTAAAAATACTCTTATACCAGTTATTCCTCGCAAGAGACTGGCAAAAAAAGCCAGCAGAAAAAAAATGCTTATGTAGCACTACTTCCGAAGGAGCTGCGGATTATTTTTGGGTGGCACGCTACCTCTATCTTTTCGCTGTCCAGGATGAAAAGAGAGTCTGATGAATTACAATGTCCACACAATGCACTGCTTTTTCTGAGATTTATTTGCAGAACTTTAGTAAAAAAGAAGTAAAGGGGAGGAAGGGTAGTGTAACGGTTTACCACCGTTTACGACCTTCCATCCATCCACGACAAGCTTATCTGACACACTGCGACAATCTTGCATACACGATCCATATCCATTCCCATAAACAAGACGAGACTCAAGCTCTGCACTTGCTTCAAAGATATGACAATTTATTGGTATTTTCTCAGCTTCTTATACAGTCTCAAGCATAATGCAGTTAGTCACAGGACAATGTAGTCTCCACCCCCCTTCACACCATGGGGGGCTTCAACACAGGGGCCCAGGAAGGGAGCACAGCGGAGGGACAATCACACTCTAAAAGGCATTCAGGTAAGCTAACCATGTAGACTTGTACCACAACCACCACCGGCACATGGGGCGCATTTTCAATAGTGTTCAAGCGGTGCGGTTTTAACCTTGAATATTGCGGGCGGTATACACAGACATCTAGTTGAATAAGTTACTAGTTGAATAAGTTATCTAGACAGCTTTATCACACAATGGCAGAGTCTTGTGAGAGTGGGTGCAATCAACACCTTCAAAGGAATGTCTTTACAGTGAATAGCCAACACCTCAAGATAATTCAATAGCATATTATACAGAGGTATGAGTCACTCTGGTCTTGTAGACCTGAATTAACACCTTTCAAAAGCATGTGTGCCCAGATTGAATAGCCAACAGCTTTTGATATTTGAAGACATCCTGCAAACATGAATTATTATTAATGTCCCATCTTCTGTAATGAATGAATTATGATTCTTTGTCACCCTATGGCCCTAGTGGACATAAGGTGACCCTAGACATAGGAATATCTCAGTCTGTCATGGGCCATTCCGTTACAGGTAGGTAGGTTCAGGTGCATAATCACAAATAGGAAACAGTTCTGCTTCCAGCAAACAGTTCTCATCACCACTCTAGCCAGAGTGGGTATTGCTCACCCGGATAGGTCCCTCTCACTGGCCTAGCAGCTGGGATGGCGCACGGAATAAAGTACAGCAGGGCCGCTGATAGGCCAGTACAACCAGCCCTGGTGTACCGGGCCCGCCCCCATCAGCTAGACAGTGGGCCCCGGGCATCATTAAAATGCTTTACTGCATTAAAAAAAAAAAAAAATTCGAAACTCTTCCCCGCCTCCACTTGCTTACAGAGTGGTTATATAATTTTCCTGAAGCCCATCGGCTCAACACAGGGGCCCAGGAAGGGAGCACAGCGGAGGGACTATTTCTTTATTTTCGGGCACATGTACATCATGCCGCCCCACTATTATAATAGTCCCGGCAGGCGGAGTGATATGGCGATTCTCCTTTCGGCTCCCGGCTGCTTCTCTCATGTCGGACTGTTTCCAGCAGATAGATTCGATCATGTGTACGCGGCCTTACAGGCAGTGGAAGTGGATACCACAACCACCACCTTAAGGCCCCTTTCACATGGAAAACAAACCAAAAAAATTCTTCAGAAAAGCGCTAAGGCACAGACAAATGCAGGAAGTCCCATAATCATGCAAATGTAAATTTATTAAAATTTATTAAATTTACATTTGCATGATTATGGGACTCCTGCATTTGTCTGTGCCTTAGCGCTTTTCTGAAGAATTTTTTTGGTTTGTTTTCCTCATTTCACATCACTCCTGATGTGTCTATTCTTCTAGCAGCTCATTCACTCAACCCTTTACTATTCAGGGTACATTTATGTATTAGCACCATTTGGTTATACCCCCTTTCTGTGTGTTTATACTGTCTTACTACGGTTTTGGCGCTGTCTTTGTTTTGTTTGCCCCTTTCACATGGGGCAGTGCATTGACGGTATAGTGGCGTGATTTTTAGCGCCGCTATACCGTTGTATTTACCACGATATTCGGCAGCTAGCGGTGCGGTTTTAACCCCCGCTAGCGGGCGAAAAAGGGTTAATACCGCCCCCGAAATGCGCCTCTGTAGAGGCGCATTGCGGGCGGTATTACCGCAGTTTCCCATTGATTTCAATGGGAAGGAGCGGTATAGGAGCAATAAACACCCCGCTCCTATACCGCTCCAAAGATGCGGCTAGCAGGACTTTTGGAGCCGTCCTGCTAGCGCACTGCTTCAGTGTGAAAGCCTTCGGGCTTTCACATTGAAGCCTGCAGGGCACAATTTTTTCAGGCAGTATAGCAGTACTTATTTTAGCGCTGAACCGCCTGAAAAACATGTTAGTGTGAAAGGGGTCTTACTGCTTTTAAGATGTGACCAGTATCATCCGGTTACTGGAACACTGTGACATCAGAAGCCATAAGTGACGAGGACTTTATCACTTCCGGTTTCAGGCTCCTTTAAACAAGCAATTACAAACTTGAACAAGCATCTGATCATCATTTTAATCCGATGTATTGGAGGTCAGAGGACAGATAGGGGGTCTAAAATACCTCATATCTCTCCATAAAGAGAACCTGTGATGGCCCATATTATCACAAGGGATGTTGTCCATCCCTTGTGAAAGCAAAAATGTAAAGATACAGCGTAAGATTTATTTTTTATTATTTGTAATAAATAAAATACAATTTAAAATCAATTTAAACTGCCCCCTGCTCCTTCATGCTTACTAATTGCAAACACATGCATTGGCTCTGCACGCATATGTAAACGGCAACAAACCTGCATTTTGCTTCAAGTCGGGGGCGTAGGGGTCAAGGGCGTTGTTGAAGTGGGCCCCCTTCAGGTAGGCTGTACGGGGCCCCATGATTTCTAACAGCGGCACTGAAGTACAGTCTCTGCCACAGACCTTCCTTTATGAGGAGACACTTTTGGTCCGGAATCCCCTGCCCCAGGATTCAGCACCCGGATCTCTCCAGCTTAACTTTTTTGGTCTCTGCCACAGACCTTCCTTTATGAGGAGACACTTTTGGTCCGGAATCCCCTGCCACAGGATTCAGCACCCGGATCTCTCCAGCTTAACTTTTGTAGAACTTAAATCCGACAGGCGATCACCATCAAGCCTCTTGCATGGCCCTCTCCAGGATAGGTCATCCCCTGGCTTCCTTCATCAAGTGGCTTCCTCCTGCACGACGGACAGCACAGGATCACCTCTTCAGAAAGCAGGCCCCACTCTGACTACTGACCTACCATGCGAAGCCGCGACCCCGTACCAACGTGGTCCCAGAGTCAGGATTCGGGGCACGCACCTCAGGCCAAGCGGGCTACAAAGCGCGAACAATGGACCCCGCACCAATGGAGTCTGTCCCTTAAGTACGCCTCCCCAGCATGCACAGCGGGGTGACCACTCCCACTGATTCGCTGCCGAGGGGGACACCCAATGCACCTTGACCTTGCTGCTGCCACCTTTGGCCTGGAGTGGTAATGACACCCCCAGGTGAACAATGGTGGGACTCCCAGCACAGCCATGGCTGGAACAGAGGCTAAATTGCCCTTAATCACATTAGTCTGAGACAAATAACAGCTCAACCCCCACTTATTTAAAGCAGAGCCCGATCAACAGGAGCAGGGCGCTACACTTATTTAGCACATAACTGCTGTAGTGGCAATCTGGGGGTGTGCAAAGCACATCACCATCTTGCCATGTGCTCTAAGCACATTCTCCATCTTATATGAAATAATGCCATGTTTAAGCTAAAAGATTTACTCACCATCCATACTCTGCCCATCCATACAAGTCAAAAGACCTCAAACTAGCTTGCTCTCATTCATCGCTCACCAGGCATCACTCGCTGCCGACGCCCTCTACAGGCAGTTTTATTAACACAATTGTCTTCACAGACCACCTCTGATTGGACGAGATCACAGCATGTGACCATAGGAAGTGATGACAACATGTGACCTCCTCTACAGGAAGTGATCTCAGCACAGATAAACCCTTCCAACAGGGATTCATTACAGTAATAACACAATAATAACACAATATGATAGTACAATAACACAGTATGATACAGAAATAATACAATAACTAATGAACACAGTTCCTGATAAGGGGAGCCTATATGCAGCTGTATGCTCATACCATCATATTTATGTTGATCAGACAGATGACAAAAGCACACATCCGCTAAACCAATAGTGTGCCCGGAGAGTGACGCGTCACACAGGCGAATATCTGTGCATCACACAGGGGCCCTCGCGCCGGCGACACTCACACTCTTCAAGCACCCGTCTCCAAGTCAGGAAGTGCATCTCAACCAGCCTCAGACTGCCCCAATCAGTTCTAATTAGAGCGGCTTGGGGAAGTGTCAAGACTGGGTGCCAATATGGCAACAATACATATTAAATACATCTTCAAATTTCCACCACACTGCCTGGATGTACACTACAGGTGTATGGTTGCATAGAAGTGTATGTGCATTAACGTATTGTATTGCCTAGAATATTTGCTAGGCCACCGGAATTGTGTGCATAACTATTGTAAACTTTTCTCTGGATACAGGCAGCCTGAATGCTGCTCTAAAATATGGACCTAAACACTGAGCTGTGTTCAGGGGCATAAAAAAAAAACAAACATATATCTAAAAGGTGTGTTTTTTTCCCATATGCATGAGGCCTAAAATAATTTTCAACTTTAACATACAAAAATTACATCATGAGATTTTTTTAACCACTTAACCCCTGGACCATATTGCTGCCCAATGACCAGAGAACTTTTTGCGATTCGGCACTGCGTCACTTTAACTGACAATTGCGCAGTCGTGCGACATGGCTCCCAAACAAAATTGGCGTCCTTTTTTCCCACAAATAGAGCTTTATTTTGGTGGTGTGTGATCACCTCTGTGGTCTTTATTTTTTGCGCTATATAAAAAAACATATTTTTTCCTCAGTTTAGGCCGATACGTATTCTTCTACATATTTTTCGTAAAAAAAAAAAAACGCAATAAGCGTTTATTGATTGGTTTGCACAAAAGTACTAGCATTTACAAAATAGGGGGTCGTTTTATGGCATTTTTATTAATATTTATTTTTTCTAGTAATGGCGGCGATCAGCGATTTTTTTTCAGTACTGCGACATTATGGCGGACACTTCGGACACATTTTTGGGACCATTGGCATTTTTATAGAGATCAGTGCTAAAAAAATGCATTGGATTACTATAAAAATGCCACTGGCAGTAAAGGGGTTAACACTAGGGGGCAGGGAAGGGGTTAAGTATGTTCCTGGGTGTGTTCTAACTGTATGGGGGGTGGACTCACTAGAGGAAATCACTGATCTTCCGGCCATACATTTTATGCATGGAAGATCAGCATTTATCCTCTGACAGGACTGGGAGCTGTGTGTTTTCACACACAGCTCCCGGTCCTCGCTCTGTACCGAGCAATCGCTAGTGCTCGGCAGCGATCGTGCCCGCCGGGCACGCGCATGGGACATGGGGGCTAGTGGCCGCTTAAAGAGCCGACGTAGAGCTACGGGCTCTTGCGCAGGAGAGACGACCTGCCGCCGTAGAACTGTGGCGGCTGGTCGGCAACTAGTTAGGCCCTGTACACACGATCAGACATGTCCGAGGAAACATGTCCGACGGACCGTTTTCATCGGACAAGGCTGAAGTGGTCTGTTGGTCTGATGTGCGGACCAGAACGCGGTGACGTAGGTGACGTTTTGTCCGCTGAAAAACGGTCCGATAGGCTGTACACAGGATCGAACATGTCCGCTGAAACTGGTTTGCGGACCAGTTTCAGTGGACATGTTCGATCGTGTGTACACGGCCTTAAGGGGAACACAAGCCAGAGAAAAAATTACTCTTTGTTTATTCACAACTAATCCTCACATTATTCTAGCAGGTATAAACAACTTTTCCTCCACCATAGGTAAATACAGTAGAATGGTTGCTTCTGATGAGAATGTAGCTCAAACAAGTGGTGATCATGACTTGCAATGCTAGAAGCATACATTATTAGGCACCTATTCAAAAAAAAATCCTTGCAACCTACCTGATCCTTCCCATTTCCCATAGAGAAGATGGGAGGATGGATTTGTGTGCTGCTTAAAGGGGTTGCAAAGACAAAAATATTTTCCTCTTAAATTAAAGTCTGACAGTAGCTAATAACGTAAAGTAATGTTTTGCATTATAACTAGTTTGATACCTGTTGAAATCGAGCTGTTTTATTCACCTCCATCACTCCTGAATCGTTATTCTCACTGACTTCCTGGTTTGCGGTGCACATTCATTCTTGCTACATCACGGCCTAATGGGAACTACAGTTCCCAGTAGGCTTAGCCTCCATGCCTGTGAGGGATAAGAGAGCATCTTCACGCAGGTCTGTAGTCATAGGGATCGGGTGAGCACATTCTGCTTTCCACCATGCAAAGCGGCTCAGGTGCTGGTGGAAAGCAAGAAGAGGAGAGACAGGAAATGGGATTTTTAAACCTGGATTACTGTATTTTGGAGGTCAAAAGGAAAAACAAGGTAAGTGATATTTAAATGCTCTAGCTTACAGCAATCAATTGCTCTAATAAAAAACAAACCTTTAGTGTTCCTTTAATGGCCCAATCACACCTATCCATTGCCATAGAGCATTCAAATACTCATCAAATACACATTATCATGCTTACAATGGCTAAGTGGTTAGTACTTCTGCCTGGCTGCACTAGGGTTGTTGGTTTAAATCCCAACCATGGCACTACCTACCTGGAGTCTGCATGTTCTCTCTGTGCTTGTGTGAGTTTCCTCCCACACTCCAAAGAGTAGTAGGTTAAATGGCTCCTGTCTAAATTGGCCCATCCACCATGTTACCCTGTTGCCAGACCTCCATATATCACTCTCACAGACAATAAACAGTCATTTGCTTTTGTTCATTTGGGGGATATAACTTGGTTGGGGAAAGGGGGTATGGAATGCCCATAGAACAAATCACTTTGCCATCATTGTTGAATAATTGTAGAATCAATAGCACTGAATAAGTGATGGACGCCTACATTTACAGTCACACTTTGCAGACTGTTACTCTCAGGACTCCTCTCCTCCTGCACAAACTTCTCAGTAACATATTAGTTTCTCCACCCCATCACCTTTACACTGCACTTGGCATCACTCTGAATAATCCCAGGTGATTATTTGACTTGCTGATAGGCAATGGGCCTGCAGTACCCCTTCTTGTGACCTAGTAGTTTAGCAATTTTAGTTGGTTTGTGTACTACTGATCCCAGCTAGCCCGAATTGCAAATCCTATGACCGCAGGCCACATTGATTTGACACAAAATCCCACAGTCTCTCCTCTGGCCTTGCACCCAGCTCCCCTGGCATGCCTCTTCCAGAGTCCATGGTGAAGAATTAGACTCAGGGTAGATGGGCCTCCTGCTGCAGTCCAACACTCCATGCTTTACTTCACCCCGCCGACAACTTCCCTCCAGTGGGCTGGACATGAGCTTATGAAGGTGGCCTGGCCCCTGCCAGTTCCAATTGGGGATTGGTCAGGGCTCCTCACATGAGCTCCCTGTCACTCCAACCCAGACCTGCCCTTCTTCCAGAACATTCCCCCCCGGAAGCAGGGGAGGTGCCCAAGATCTGAAGGACAGGTGGTCACAACCACTGCTACACTAACTACTCCCTGCCCCCCAGATCAAAAACAACCAGGCCTAAATTTTGGCAGCTGTCACAAAAATCCTTACCTCTAACGCCTACCTATGGTAGTGGGTGCTACATATATGTATGTATGAATGTGAGTTAGGGACATTAGATTGTAAGCTCCTTAAGGGTAGGGACTTATGTCAATGTACAATATACAGTATATCACAAAAGTGAGTACACCCCTCACATTTTTGTAAATATTTTATTATATTTTTCATGTGACAACACTGAAGAAATGACACTTTGCTACAAGTAGCTTGTATAACAGTGTAAATTTGTTGTCCTCTCAAAATAACACACAGCCATTAATGTCTAAACCGCTGGCAACAAAAGTGAGTACATCCCTAAGTGAATGTCCAAATTGGGCCCAATTAGCCATTTTCCCTCCCCTGTGTCATGTGACTCATTAGTGTTACAAGGTCTCAGGTGTAAATGGGATGAAGGTGTACTCTCACTCTCTCATACTGGTCACTGTAAGTTCAACATGGCACCTCATGGCAAAGAACTCTCTAAGGATCCAAAAGAAAAATTGTTGCTCTACATAAGGAAGGCCTAGGCCAGACATGTTCAAAGTCCGGCCCATGGGCCAATTGCGGCCTGCATTCCAGTTTCGAACGGGTCGTCTGGTAATTTAGACATGTATATCTTTGTGGCCCTCAACGAATACCCAAGCTTTGGGGGCCACAAAATATATATATGCTTTCATCCCAGAAGGAAGCCTCTTCTAAAGATTATTCACAAGAAATCCCGCATCTAGCGAGTGATATTTATGCCCATTCTTCTTTGCAAAATAGCTCAGATTGGCTGGAGAGCGTCTGTGAACCGCAATTTTAAAATCTTGCCACAGATTCTCAATTGGATTTAAGTCTGGTCTTTGACTGGGCCATTCTAACACATGGATATGCTTTAATCTAAATCATTCCACTGTAGCTCTGGCTGTATGTTTAAGGTTGTTTTCCTGCTGGAAGATGAACCTCTGCCCCAGTCTCAAGTCTTTTGCAACAGGTTTTCTTCTAAGACTGCCCTAACCAGCTTCCCTGTCACACTGCCGAAGAAAAGCATCCCTACAACATGATTCTGCCACCACGATGTTTCACGGTGGGAATGGTGTGTTTTAACCAGAGTACCTTCTTCCACATATTTAATGTGTCCCCCATATGGCTTCTCGCAAAAACTGCAAACGGGACTATTTATGGCAGGGGTCAGCAACCTTTTTCCACATAAAGGGGTTGTAAAGGTTTGTACTGTATATTATTTAAAAACAAAAAACAAACATGTCATACTCATCTCCACTGTGCAGTTAGTTTTGCACAGAGTGGCCCGATCGTCCTCTTTTGGGGTCCCACCGCGGCTCTCTTGGCTCCTCCACACAATAGCTAACCCCCTCAGGAAGCTCTCTCCCGAGGGGGTTACCTTGCGGGGACGCTCCCTTCTCATACACTCTGAGTCCGTAGACACAGTGTGTATGTCTTGGTCCCCCCCCGGTGGCTGCATCATTAGATTTGATTGACAGCAGCAGGAGGCAATGGCTGCGCTGCTATTAATCCAATCAACGCCGAAACTCCGTGGAGAAGAGGACGCCGGGGTGAGCCGAGCAGGTGAACGGACTCAGGTAAGTAAAATGGGGGGGCGGGGGGCACGTCATTGCCAGGTGTTTTTTCACCTTAATGCATAGGTGAAAAAACACAAACGTTTACAACCACTTTAAGGGCTGGATTCAATGTATGTGAATGCATGGAGGGCCACGTTCACCTGATAAAGATGGAGGGATAAAAGAGGGGTACAGAGGTGGCTGTGGACAGGGGGGGGTACAGTGGTGGCTGTGGACAGGGAGGATACAAAGGTGGCTGTGGATGGGGGTACAGAGGTGGCTGTGTACAGGGGGGTACAGAGGTGGCTGTGTATGGAGAGCATACAGAGGTGGCTGTGGACAGGGGGGACAAAGAGCTGGCTGTGGATGGGGAGTACAGAAATGGCTGTGTACAGAAGGACAGAGGTGGCTGGGGACAGGGGGGATACAGAGGTGGCTGTGGATGGGGGGGGACAGAGGTGGCTGTGTGACAGGGGGGACACGAAGGTGGCTGTGGACGGGGGTGATACAGAGGTGGCTGTGGACATGGGGGATACAGCGGTGGATGTGGATGGAAGAGGGTACAGGGCAGCTGTGTATGGGGATACTAATGTGGCTGTGGACAGGGGGGTACATAGGTGGCTGGCTATGGATGGGGAGATTCAGAGGTGGCTGTGGATGGGGGGGTACAGATGTGGCTGTGTACGGGGGACAGAGGTGGTTGTGTACGGTGGGGACAGAGGTGGCTGTGTACGGGGAGTACAGAGGTGACTGCGAACAGGGGGGGATACATAGGTGGCTATGGATGGGAAGATACAGTGGTGGCTGTGGAGGGGGGGCAGAGGTGGCTGTGTACGGGGGTACAAAGGTGGCTGTGTATGGGGGGATACAGAGGTGGCTGTGGATTGGGGTACACTGGTGTCTGTGTACAAGGGGGGGGGGTACAGAGGTGGCTGTGGATAGGGGTACAGAGGTGGCTGTGTATGGGGTTACAGAAGTGGCTGTGGACAGGGGGGACTGTAACGGCTACCCAAGTAGGGAGAGGGTATCAGCCGTTGGAGACGTCCTTTTCCCTGGCAAGTTGCTATGCAAGTAAGTCCAGTATAATCCCATCCACGAGAGCCAGAGGGAGAGTCAGGTACAGTTGTAAAATGAACAGAATAATAATCCCCTCGCATGCCCTTTCAAGAACGAGACGGGGCTACGTTTTGAAGGGTCAAGTAGACTAACTTTAATGGTACATTTCTTGGTTTATATCTAGTTACAAGCTTGTGAGTACTCAAGGAACAATGGAACTCTCCGCCCCCTTCCTCCACAGGGGGGCCCCAAGGTAGACCCCCTGGAACCAGGCCAAAGAAGCCACATTCCTTTCTCAATAGAATTCAATCAACCCCCAGAACAATACTCAACCACAGACAATCCCATCAGTTTCGGCACCGCAAAGCCTGACAAATTCTTCTGAACATAATTGACATGCTAATTCAATACACTGACAGGAGACTGTTAATTTGTAATACAATACACAAAAGAGAGAATAGGACATTTAGAATTTAGTAGTGAAAGAGTCACTCTACAATTAACCCTTTGAGCTCAGAATTAACAAACTTAAAATAGCCTTACAGATATCTCAGAATATAATGTGGATAATCCATATCTCAGGTAGTCCCAGATATAATTCATCCTATTGTAACACGTCCTTCGGTTCTTTGTATGTCCCACTGCATGCATACTATAGATGTACAGGCAGAATACATAGTTCCGTTACAGGGACACAAACATGGCTGTGGACGGGGGTAATACAGAGGTGGCTGTGGACAGGGGGGATACATTTGTGGCTGTGGACATGGGGGGATACAGAGGTTGATGTGGATGGAAGAGGGTACAGGGCAGCTGTGTATGGGGATACAGAGGTGGCTGTGGACAGGGGGGTAGATAGGTGGCTGCGAACAGGGGGGGATACATAGGTGGCTATGGATGGGAAGATACAGAGGTGGACAAAAAGAAACAAGGATGCGCCCAATCTAAGTGCAATAACGTATTTAATCGATAAAATAAGGTACAAAAGGAGAATGGCCAAATGGCTACTCACACATTAAAAGTGGATAATAGGCATATATGAGACCGTGGATGTAGTCATCGTCCGGTGTATGAGGGGTGTCCGCACATGGTGATGAGGTGCTGTAGATGGAAGACAGCAAGTGGGACAGCCTGGAGGAGCTTGTTGGGAGCGCCGTGTACGGCGGCGTGCGTCTCACGATGGAACGCAAGCGCAGGTCGGTCTCACCGGAAGTGACGTGACGTGACGTGGCGTGGCTAAAACGAGGGAACCAATAGGATGACGCGTTTCACAGCCCAGCTGCTTCTTCAGATCCATAGACGTCCAATCGGGGAGGACGTCTTATATATCGGTGGCTATCTAGTTCAGAGGTTAACCATTGCATACACAGTACATAATAAAATCTAAACATGCCGGAACTAAGAGGGAATTTAACCTAATGTCATGTCATCATGTAAAACTAATTTAGAAGTATGGAACTATATATAATATAAAGAATATATATGAGAAGTAGTAATAATGGATAAATGATAAAAAATATAAAAAATATATATAATAAGTAAATGATGATAATAAGTATATATATGTATATATATATATATATATATATATATATATATATATATATATATATATATACACACATATATATATATATAGTTCAAAAGGATAATGAAATAAAAATGAAAATGAATAAAAAAATACAAATAAAAATAAAAATAAATATAAAAATAAAAATAAATATAGATATAAATAAATATCAGTGTATAATCATATATTCGACAGAAAAGGCATAATTATATGTATAAGTAGATATATAATGATTTACAATTTAAATACAAAGAGAATTATAGATTATATTTGTATGTTCAGGGGAATCAATGTTATTATTCTAAAAATAAAAAATTCCTAAGTGCCTCAATAAGTGGCTGATAGCATTAAAAATGATAATGACAGCGGATCAATAAATATAGGATCAAAAATAATCATAATAAATAGCATACGTATGTATATTAAAAAATATACAAAATATACTTAATATACTTACAGAACAAATAAATAAGCGGAAAGAGGCCAGAGACCATAAGGAGTATCAGAAGTTCATATGCAAGAATGAATGGAATCAATAGTAAAAGTAATTTTAAATAATGTTGTGAGTAGTTTTAAATAATGTTATTGGTTTATATCTCTTCATTTAGGCCAGCAGGCGACATAGAATTTAAAGAATAGATCCAGAAAGTTTCCTGTCTACATAGTCGTTGGAATCTTTCAATGGCTGTAGGGGTCTCAAGGATGGCCTCAATGATCCATACCTGCAACAGACTAGGGTCTTTTTGATGGTGAATCTCAAAATGACGCGCAACACTATATTTGGGGTTGCATGCTTTAACCGCACGACGATGTTCCCCAAATCTAGTGCGCAAGGCTCTGATGGTTCTGCCTACATAAAGTAGCCCACAGGGACAAGAGATACAAAAAAACAAAATACGTGGTTGAACAATTGTAGAAGGAGTTTAGGTGAAAAGTGTTTTTGTTTGCTGTGAAACTCTTTTTGCCATGAGTAACATTAACACAAGTGAGGCAAGCAGCCTTTTTGCACTGGAACATCCCAACTAAAGGGATAAGAGTAAGCTGTTTTAATCTAGCTAGTTTGTTACCTGAGGAATTTTTGGACTTACTTGGTGCAATCTTACTTTTTATATTGGGTGCTCTACGATATGCAAATTTTGTAAAACCATTCTTTCAGGTCCCTTACCTGTATCATTTACCTAAAATCCACAAAAATACCCTTAAACCTCCAGGTCGCCCGATTGTCGCATCTATGGACAGTATCACCACTAGTTTTTCTCTGTACATAGACCATTTTTTACAGCCATTAGCGCAAGCTCTACCATCTTATATACGTGATGGTACCCACCTTATTGATCTATTGCAACCTTACACTTGGGAACCCTCATACCATTGGGTGTCCCTAGATGTATGTTCATTGTATACGTCCATACCCCATTCAGTGGGTCTTGAGGCAGTTTATCATTTTCTTAGAGAGGATGCCAAGCTCAATATTCAACAGATAGAGTTTATTATCACTGCCACCCGTTTTTGTCTAGAACACAATTACTTTCAGTTTGATGGTGAGTTTTATCTCCAAAAACAAGGCACAGCCATGGGTGCAAATTTTGCTCCGAGCTATGCAAACCTCACCATGGGTTTATGGGAAGCAGGTCACCTAAATAGACATAATCCATTTTCAGCCCACTTGGTCTTCTATGGTCGTTATATAGACGACATAATTATCATCTGAGATGGACCTAGTGACCTTATTACAGATTTCGTCACGTATTGCAATAATAATTCTTTTGGCCTATCTTTCACCTCTGTTACAGATCCCGTATCCATATGTTATCTGGACCTTGAGTTATCCCATGAAGGTAATGCTATTATAGCAAAAAACGTCACTAAATCTACAGCGGTCAATTCATATTTACACTACTCCAGCTGTCACCATCCTAGATGGATTAATAATGTTCCGAAAAGCCAATTCCATCGGCTCAGACGCAATTGTACTAAAATAGATGACTACAAAAATCAAGGTTCCCCCCTTAAAAAGAAATTTCTTGCTAAGGGATATCCCCTTAAGCTTATTGAAGAAGCCCAGACATTGTATGAACTAGACCCCCTGTCTCCCCCTAAAAAACAAGATTCTACACCCACCACACGGTTTATTACACAATATCATGTGAAACACAAAAAAATGGAGGGTATTTTTAAGAAACATTGGTCCATTCTCACCCAAGACCCACATCTTGCCTCATCCATCTCAGCTGTCCCCAAATTTGCATATCGTAGAGCACCCAATATAAAAAGTAAGATTGCACCAAGTAAGTCCAAAAATTCCTCAGGTAACAAACTAGCTAGATTAAAACAGCTTACTCTTATCCTTTTAGTTGGGATGTTCCAGTGCAAAAAGGCTGCTTGCCTCACTTGTGTTAATGTTACTCATGGCAAAAAGAGTTTCACAGCAAACAAAAAAACTTTTCACCTAAACTCCTTCTACAATTGTTCAACCACGTATGTGGTTTATTGTATCTCTTGTCCCTGTGGGCTACTTTATGTAGGCAGAACCATCAGAGCCTTGCGCACTAGATTTGGGGAACATCGTCGTGCGGTTAAAGCATGCAACCCCAAATATAGTGTTGCGCGTCATTTTGAGATTCACCATCAAAAAGACCCTAGTCTGTTGCAGGTATGGATCATTGAGGCCATCCCTGAGACCCCTACAGCCATTGAAAGATTCCAACGACTATGTAGACAGGAAACTTTCTGGATCTATTCTTTAAATTCTATGTCGCCTGCTGGCCTAAATGAAGAGATAGAAACCAATAACATTATTTAAAACTACTCACAACATTATTTAAAATTACTTTTACTATTGATTCCATTCATTCTTGCATATGAACTTCTGATACTCCTTATGGTCTCTGGCCTCTTTCCGCTTATTTATTTGTTCTGTAAGTATATTAAGTATATTTTGTATATTTTTTAATATACATACGTATGCTATTTATTATGATTATTTTTGATCCTATATTTATTGATCCGCTGTCATTATCATTTTTAATGCTATCAGCCACTTATTGAGGCACTTAGGAATTTTTTATTTTTAGAATAATAACATTGATTCCCCTGAACATACAAATATAATCTATAATTCTCTTTGTATTTAAATTGTAAATCATTATATATCTACTTATACATATAATTATGCCTTTTCTGTCGAATATATGATTGTACACTGATATTTATTTATATCTATATTTATTTTTATTTTTATTTTTATATTTATTTTTATTTTTATTTGTATTTTTTATATTCATTTTCATTTTTATTTCATTATCCTTTTGAACTATATATATATATATATATATATGTGTGTATATATATATATATATATATATATATAATACATATATATACTTATTATCATCATTTACTTATTATATATATTTTTTATATTTTTTATCATTTATCCATTATTACTACTTCTCATATATATTCTTTATATTATATATAGTTCCATACTTCTAAATTAGTTTTACATGATGACATGACATTAGGTTAAATTCCCTCTTAGTTCCGGCATGTTTAGATTTTATTATGTACTGTGTATGCAATGGTTAACCTCTGAACTAGATAGCCACCGATATATAAGACGTCCTCCCCGATTGGACGTCTATGGATCTGAAGAAGCAGCTGGGCTGTGAAACGCGTCATCCTATTGGTTCCCTCGTTTTAGCCACGCCACGTCACGTCACTTCCGGTGAGACCGACCTGTGCTTGCGTTCCATCGTGAGACACACGCCGCCGTACACGGCGCTCCCAACAAGCTCCTCCAGGCTGTCCCACTTGCTGTCTTCCATCTACAGCACCTCACCACCATGTGCGGACACCCCTCATACACCGGACGATGACTACATCCACGGTCTCATATATGCCTATTATCCACTTTTAATGTGTGAGTAGCCATTTGGCCGTTCTCCTTTTGTACCTTATTTTATCGATTAAATACGTTATTGCACTTAGATTGGGCGCATCCTTGTTTCTTCTTGTCTACCTATGTACAGAGTATGCTTCTGCTCTTCAGGGATTGCTGCCGCTAAAGTGCTAACTTGGATTTCCTGTGGACTTATGAACTTATCATATATTTTGTTTTTCATGAATACTCATTCTGATATCTAGACCACTTGCCAAGGTAGTTCTATTATCCACCTCCCCTTGCGCCATCAGATAATATATTTTAGATACAGAGGTGGCTGTGGAGGGGGGCAAGGGTGGCTGTGTACGGGGGGGGCACAAAGGTGGCTGTGTATGGGGGGATACAGAGGTGGCTGTGGATTGGTGTACAGAGGTGGCTGTGTACGGGGGGGGGGTACAGAGGTGGCTGTGGATGGGGGGTACAGAGGTGGCTGTGTTAACTGGGTACAGGGATAGCTGAGGACAGGGGGGTTTACAGAGGTGGCTGTGGGCTGTATTCCTATTAGTCACTCTGTTTAAAAATATCATCTGCAAAATTGTCCTTGTTATATAATAAAAATGCAGCTTTATACCTCATTAAGCACTTCAGTCCCGGAAAATGTACCCCTTTTCTGACCAGAGCACTTTTGCAATTCAGGACTGCGTCGCTTTAACTGACAATTGCACTGTTGTGCAACGTTGCACCCAAACATAATTGACGTCCTTTTTTTTCCAACAAATAGAGCTTTCTTTTGGTAGTATTTGATCACCTCTATTACCATTATTTTTGTGCTATAAAAATCTTGAAAAAAAGCTACATTCTTCACTTTTTGCTATAATAAATATCCCCCAAAAATATATAGTTTAGGCCGATATGTATTCTTTTACATATTTTGGTAGAAAAAAAAAAACAGAATAAGCGCATATTTATTGATTTGAGCAAAAAAGTATAGCATCTACAAAATAAAAGATAGTTCTATGGCATTTATTTTTATTTTTTTATTAATCAATTTTTATCATGACTGTGATATTATGGTAGACACATCAGACACTTTTGACACTATTTTGGGGCCATTGTCATTGATACAGTGATCAGTGCTATAAAAATGCACTGAATCCAGTGTAAATGACACTGGCAGGGAAGCGGTTAAACACAGGGGGCAATGAAGGGGTTAAGTGTGTCCTTGGGTGTGATTCTAACTGTGAGGGGGAGGGCTGGGCTACAAGTGACACAACAGTGATCACTGCTCACGATGACAGGGAGCAGTAGATCACTGTCCTGTCGAATTATTCAAAAAAATATATCACTGTCCTGTCACTCGGCAGAACAGGGAAATGCCTTGTTTTCATAGGCATCTCCCTGTTCTGCAGCACCGTGACACGATAGTGGGACACTGGCGGACATCGAGTCTGCTGGTCCCGCGGGCACGGTCACAGAGGTATGTTGTTTGTTTGCGCAGCTGTGCCATCCTGCCAACGTATATCAGCGTTACCGGTCGACAAGTGGTTAAGAGCGCCTCTCGGTGATCACGTGAACCACTGCACTCTCTTTTCCTCATCTAAAAATTGCAGTGGGCAGGGCCGAGAATGACATCAGTCAGGAGGGGAGGAGAGGAGGAGGAGGGGAGGGAACGAGTCACCTTAACCCCCGAGCTGCACTCCTAATGTGGTGTATAGCTGCATTTTTATTATATAACACAGACACTTTTGCATATGACATTTTTAATCAGACAACCAGACGGCCAGGTGAATCAATCATGGGCATTGACGGGCCGAATATTTAACAGCAGTGGACCAGGTGCAGGCCGCGGGTTGCCGACCCCTGATTTATGGCTTTCTTTCAACAATGGCTTTCTTCTTGCTACTCTTCCATATATACCAAGGTCCCGGGGCCTCAGATGCCTAATGGTGACCTCAAGGGTTAGGGAAAGCTGACATCCTTCCTTGTAGAGTTGGTTACCAGGCATGGTGGGTATGATGCAAGAAGAAATGATGGGCTTCAGTGACTTTTAAATGCAACAGGAGATTTAACAAAACTGTGGGAGAAGGGGTTAGTGCCAGGACACCCTTGAGTAGATGCAATGATAATTGGCAGACTCAGAGACTTCTGTAGGTAGACAGCTATACAGTGGAAGGCCTCCAGCTGGATAACACTTCTGTATAGGTAGGATCTCTGTCTCCTATGGCAACTAATCTTGCAACAGTCACTAGTGTCAAAGTGTAGCTGCTGGCTTTTAATAAACAAACACTTACCTTGTCCATGGTTCCAGCGACGCACCGGCCGGGGCTCCGCTCCTCTCCCGCTCCTCTCCCTCCCTCCCCGGCCGGCGTCTTCATTACAACTGTGGGCACCCGGCCTTCGGCTTCACGGCCGGGCACCCACTGTGCATGCGCGATGGACGTGTCCCAGATGAATGCCTAGAGGGAGGGGCTGAAGTTAGGCGATTAAGCTTACTGCATCGCGGCCTAATGGGAACTACAGTTCCCATTAGGCTTAGCCTCCATGCCTGTGAGGGATAAGAGAGCATTTTCACGCAGGGCTGTAGTCATAGGGAGGGGGTGAGCACATTCTGCTTTCCACCATGCCAAACAGCTCAGGTGCTGGTAGAAAAGCAAGAAGAGGAGAGACAGGAAATGGCATTTTCAAACCTGGATTACTGTATTTTGGAGGTCAAAAGGAAAAACGAGGTAAGATATTTAAATGCTCTAGCATACAGCAATCAATTGATCTAATAAAAACGAACCTTTAGTGTTCCTTTAAGGATCTAAACAAATTGATCATGACACTCTTCACATCAAAAATATGAACCCGGGGAAAGGGCCAGGCCCCGACAGCTACAACTCAATCAGACAAGGCCAACAGCTCCCTCGAGATACCTTAAAGTGGTTGTAAAGGCAGAAGGTTTTCTTTATCTTAATGCATTCTATGCATTAAGATAAAAAAACTTCTGTGTGCAGCAGCCCCGCTCAGCCCCTGTAATACTTACCTGAGCGCTATCTCTATCCAGCGATGTGCACGAGTGACTCGGCCGTCCAAGACTCTCCCTCCTGATTGGCTGAGACACAACAGCGGCGCCATTGGCTTTCGATGCGGTCAAAGTTGGCCAATTAGGAGTGAGAGGGGGTGGGGTCGAACCGCAGCTCTGTGTCTGAATGGACTCACAGAGATGTGGCTTGGGTTCCCCCATAGCAAGCTGCTTGCTGTGGAGGCACTCGACAGGTGGGAGGGGCCAGAAGCACCGAAGAGGGACCCAAGAAGAGGAAGATCCAGGCTGCTCTGTGTAAAACCATTTCAAAGAGCAGGTAAATATAAAATACTTGTTATTTTTAAAGAATAACAAAAATGAGACATTAGTATCACTTTAACAACTCATTACCTTTATACCCATAGAGGGAAAAGACCCTCTGCTTTGTCCCAGCTACTGCCCAGTTTCCCTTGTGAATGTAGATCTCAAGATTGTTACCAACATTTTGGCTTCTAGAGGCTAGGGACAATACTCAACAGGTCCTCAATGCCATACAACTGGCCCAATCTAAACAGATGCATCTTATTTGCATATTTGCAGATACGTCAAAAGCATGCAATAGGGTCAGTTGGGATTTCATTAATGTGACTCCATTACACAGATAATTTGAGACCTTGGATACAGGCGTTGTACTCCACCCCCACAGCTTAAGTCAAAATCAATAAATCTGTCTCTGCCTCTTTTTCCATCAGCAATGGCACACGTCAAGGATGCCCTTTGTCCCATTTAATCTTTATAATATGTCTGCAACATTTCTTTCCGGATTGTATGAGCCTAGGAGGAATTTCTGGTATCTAAATTCCCAGGTCAGCACAAATTGGCTGCCTTTGCAGATTACCTTATTTTCTTACCTCACCTACAGTGTTGATTCCGTCATTGCTGCAGGAGTTAGAACACTATACAGGTAGTTTGTTTCCAATTTTAAAATCAATATCTCCAAATCATTAGCAATAAATGTCACAGTAAACCCTTCTCAATATGCAAGTGTCAAACAAAACCAAATCACATATTAGATATCTTGGGACAAATATACCCTTGCTCCTAGAAAAAAGATTTGAGCTTAACTTTAGGCCCCTTCAGAAATGGGGCAAAGAAACCTTTACCTGGTTTGGTCAAAATAGCATTCTCAAAACTAATATCTTACCACCCCTATTATAGTATATCTGCTCCAGATTAAACTCCCATCAAGATCCTTGGAGGAATTGAGAGCCAGATTCCTATACTAACTTTTGAATGGATGGAGGGCCAGAATTAAAAGAACTACGCTGGCGTTGCCGAAGCAGGAGTGAGGGACTAGGCAAAAAAAGAGTAAACTCTGGATTGTCCTGGAACAGTCTTGCTTACCCTTATTGAGGGCTTACACAAAGGAAAGATCACAACCACTCTCTCCAAAACAATATTTGATCAAGACTCTTGAAAAAATACAAATCTCTCTCCTGTCCCTAGTCCTTTGATGCCTATTTTGTGCACTCCCGAATTCCCTTATAGTGTGGCCGACCCTTCGTTTCGCACCCTAACTACATGTAATCTATTCAGAGCTATCTACTTTGCTCACCAAATTAAGCAGAATTTTATGAGATGTAAAAAAAATTCCATGCTTATAAGACCTGATGGCCACTCACACCTCTGGAACTCCTCTGAGATGCTCCCTGTTTTACTCTATGATGAGGGTGCCAGAAGTTTTTTTCAGAAATGGGAGACCTACAGAGACAGTTCACACAAAAAAAAAGACCAGGTACACCTCTTTGCACACAAAGCCTCTATAGTAATACCTACCGCAGCGCCTGGTTACTTAAAAGGTACCAGTGCTAGTCAAATGTAGAGAAGGATCAGAGTGTTAACTGACTCTGATCCAATTATTATGTTCTAAACTGGTCTCTGCTGTGGGCTGTCTATTGTTACTGGGGTGTAGTTCCTACCCCAGGACAGTAGGGGGCAGCAGTGGAGTCGAGGTGTGGGTGCTCTTCCCCAGCGGCCAATCAGGAGGGCGTTCCCTTGCTGTGCATGCTGAGGGAGGGTATTTATGGGGGCAGACTCCATTAGTCTGGGTTCTTCTTCGGAGTGCGGCACCCACCTTTGGGGTGGCTGTGCATCGCGGCACCCCGGCGTGGTGGCCTTCTTTGCCAGGATACGTGTGCCGCGTGGTGTTCCTCTTTCCGGGACCATGTTGGTCCGGAGCATTTGAGCTGTGGCAGGGAGCCCAGGGGTCGACTGGGTTCCCAACCCTGAAGATCCCAAGCAGGATAGGTGTTCAGTGGGGAATCCATCTGAAGAGAGCCAATGAGAGGCTGGTGATCCAATGGGGTCTCGACTAACCATGGGGGATCAAGGTAGCCGGACACTGAGAGACTGGTCACCACTCAGTTGGTACCTGAAAACTATTTGAAGGAGTTCCAGACGCAATTCTACCAAGGAGGATCATCTCCGTAATCACAATCACAGAGAGGGCCTGTGACAGAATCCATTTTAGGAGGGTCTGTGGCAGAGACTTTTCCTTCAAGTTCGAGCGGTACCCTGGCTGCCAGGTCAGTGAGAGTAGGCCTGTCTAGGTACGCTATACCCACTCTGGCTAGAGTGACAGAGAATACAAAGCAGTGTTGGAAGCAGGACTGTTTCCCTATTGTTGCGCCTGAGTCTGCTATTTCTTCTTCTACTTCAGCTCTACTCTTCATCACAAGTTTTAATGTTTTTACCCTGTCGTGGACATTCCGTTACTGCTATATGCACCATACACCCCTAGGCCGGCGGAAGAGCCATGAGGTAACATGCCACCCCAAAACAAACCAGCAGCTCCTTCGGGGGTAGTGCTACAATACCAAGAGAATGTATATAAAATCGTGACATGCTAATGTAAAATTGACCCACGATTATCTTTGTTGGAGATGTAACCAAGTGGAGGTGCGTTAATTTTTTTTAGGGAGTATCCCTCTCCACAGAATTTCTGGTCTGCAATACATCCAGTGATTCGAATGGTGACGGGTGTGTCTCTTACAGATGATCCAAAGGCTTACTTGTTACACGTTACTCTGATGTCAGTAAAGTGTTATCCAAACTCTTTTCAGTACAGCCGTGGCCTGTATTCCAGCGCAAAAAAAAAGAAATTGTCTTCACCTACAACTGAACAATGGCTGGATCGTGTAGCTGATGTACAGCTGATGGAGCAGTTAACAGCCAACTTGATGGAACAAATGGAAAACACTTCAAAATTTTGACTCCATGGTTCGTTTACAGAGACTATGGAAGGTGACACTTATGCTGATCGGAAATTCCGACAAGAAAAATTCGATGTGAGCTTTTGGTCGGAAATTACGACCGTATGTATGCTCCATCAGACTTTTGCTGTCGGAATTGACGCCCAACAAAAGATTGAGAGCAGGTTCTCTATTTTTCAGACGGAAAAAAATTATTTCAGAAAATCCGCTCGTCTGTATGCAATTCCGACGAGCAACAAACGCATGCTCAGAATCAAGCAGATGAGCCGAACTGCCTATTGAACTTCGTACGTCTTGTACGTCACCACGTTCTTGACAGTCGGAATTTGTGTGACCGTATGTATGCAACACAAGTTTGAGCCAACATTCCGTCAGAAAAATCCACGGCTTTATTGTCGGATTTTCCGATCGTCTGTACACGGCATAAGACTGGATAAGGTGATACTTAGACTGGATTCAAGGGTGCCAGGCTACAGGAGCAGACGCATATTCTGCTCCTTTCCCCTCGCCCCCATTTTTAATTCTTCTGACCTCATTCTCCCTTTTAACCACTTGAGGCCCGCGCTACCGTCGGATGACGGCAACAGCGCGGACCTCAATATCCAACATGCCGTCATTTGACGGCATGTCTTTCTGGCGTTCCCAGCGCGCGCTGTACAGCGCGCTGCGGGGGAAGCCCTGTGTTGTCCGTGTCCCTTGGACACGGCCAATCACAGATCGCGGCAAACGGCCAATCAGAGGGGCCGTTTGCAATGCGATCTGTGGGCGAATGAGAGATGATCTCTCATAGATCATCTCTCATTGCCGGCTCACACAGAGACAATGTCCTGTCTCTGGAAGGGAGGAGCCGATCTGTGTTCCTTCCTACATAGGGACACAGATCGGTCACCCCCCAGTCACCCCCCCCTCCTACAGTTAGAAACACACCTAGCATACACATTTAACCCCTTCCTCACCCCCTAGTGTTAACCCCTTCAATGCCAGTCACATTTATACTGTAATTAGTGCATATTTATAGCACTGATCGCAGTATAAATGTGAATGGCGCAAAAATGTGTCAAAAGTGTCCGATGTGTCCGCCATAACGTCGCAGTAACAATAAAAATCGCAGATCGCCGCCATTTCTAGTAAAAAAAAAATAATAAAAAATAATAATTCTCTCCCTATTTTGTAAGCGCTATAACTTTTGCGCAAACCAGTCGCTTATTGCGATTTTTTTTTTTTTTTTTTACCAAAAATATGTAGTAGAATACGTATCGCCCTAAACTGAGAAAAAAAAATGTGTTTTTTTTTTTAATTGGGATATTTATTATAGCAACAAGTAAAAAATATTGTATTTTTCTTCAAAATTGTCGCTCTTTTTTGTTTATAGCGCAAAAAATAAAAATCGCACAGGCGATCAAATACCACCAAAAGAAAGCTCTACTTGTGGGGAAAAAAGGACGTAAATTTTGTTTGGGAGCCACGTCGCACGACCGCGCAATTGTCAGTTAAAGCGACGCAGTGCCGGAAGCTGAAATTTCACCTGGGCAGGAGGGGGGTGTAAGTGCCCAGTAAGCAAGTGGTTAAACCCATTGCTGCCCCATTCTTTCTTTGTATCTCCCTCAGAAAATTTAAAATGAGAGGTTGAACAGCGGTTGCTTATAGATCATTTAATCATGTTTTTTATTGTTTTTGACACAGGTTTCAAAATATGTGACCTGATAGGTGCCTTTGGAAACTTTTGTTTGGAACTGTCTGCTCTAATAATGATCAAACTAAAAAAAGAAAAAAAGAGAGAGAGAGAGAGACTGTACTGTTGTAGCTAAACAAATACATCAATGATTTTACTAATGAACAATACCTTCTTGCTGTATTTCTGTTGCTATTATGATAAATCTTGCTGTAAATATAGTATTTTAATATTAAATTGTCACATACAGTATGCAAAGCACTGTGAAACTCTTAACCACTTCACCCCCGGAAGAATTGGCTGCTGAATGACCAGGCCATTTTTTGCAATTCATCACTGCATCGCTTTAACTGACAATTGCGCAGGTGTGCGACACTGTGCTATAATAAATATCCCCAATTCTTTTTTAAAAAGCAATTTTTTTCTCAGTTAAGGCCGATATATATTCTTCTACATATTTTTGGTACTAAAAATCGCAATAAGCGTATTTTGATTGGTTTGTGCAAAAGTTACATTGTCTACAAAATAGGGGATAGATTTATGGCAATTTTTTTATTATTATTTTTTATTAGTAAAGTCGGGGATCTGCGATTTTTATCATGACTGCGACATTATGGCGGACACATCGGACACTTTTGACATTATTTTGGGACCATTGTCATTTATACAGGGATCAGTGCTATAAAAATGCACTGATTACTGTGTAAATGACACTAGGGGGGCGATGAAGGGGTTAAGTGTGTCTTAGGGAGTGATTCTAACTGTGGGGGGGCTGGGCTACAAGTAACATGACAGTGATCACTTCTCCCAATGACAGGCAGCAGTAGATCACTATCCTGTCTCTAGGCAGAACAGGGAAATGCCTTGTTTACATAGGCATGTCCCCATTCAGCCTCTCCGTGACGCGATCGCCGGCCGCCGGCGAACATTGAGTTTGCGGGGGCCCGCGGGCAAGGTCAGGGAGAGCGCAGCTTCTTAAAGGGGACGTACAGGTACGTCCATTTTCCCACCACTGCCATTCTACCAGCATATATCAGCAAGCAGCTGTCGGCAAGTAGTTAACCACTTAACCCCCGGACCATATTGCTGCCCAATGACCAGAGCACTTTTTGTGATTCGGCAGTGTGACGCTTTAACTGACAATTGCGCGGTCGTGCGATGTGGCACCCAAACAAAATTGGCGTCCTTTTTTTCCCACAAATAGAGCTTTCTTTTGGTGGTATTTGATCATCTCTGTGTTTTTGTTTTTTTTGCGGTATAAACAAAAATAGAGCGACAATTCTGAAAAAAATGCAATATTTTTTACTATTTGCTATAATAAATATCCCCTAAAAATATATACAAAAAAAAAAAAATTCCCTCAGTTTAGGGCGATACGTATTCTTCTACAAGGAAAGATAGAGCTACAAGGTTTCTCCCACATCTGGAGCTTTCAGCAGACCTGAACATTGGCAGGTCAATCTCCTGGTTCCCGTGAAGACAGATGACACTTTGGGGTTCAAATCCAGCATAGGAATAAGCCCCAAATGGTCTCGGAAGAAAGTTAGAATCAGCTCCTTGCATCCATTTCGGAGACCCTTTTTGCTGACGTGATAGCGACCAAGTAGGCAGCTTTGGGGGAAAGTTTTATGCATGCTCCATCCTAGTTTCTGAGAAAGTCCAGGACGAGCAGAATTTCCCACTTGGGGAATCTTAGTTTCCTCTGAGGTCTAAGCCTTGCTGCTCCTTTGAAGAACTGTCAAATATGAGGACAGCTCCCTGTGATAGAAGATTTGGTTTAGAGAGCAGAAGAACTGGATCGCAAAAGCTGAGCTGCGCCAAGAGGGGGAACCATTGCCTGTTCTGCTAGTATTGGATTATCGCCACTATCTCTGCCTCTTCTATCCTGAGTCTCAGCAGGAACCCCCCACTGATCCTTCATGGCATCTACCCCTAAGGGCTGGGGATAACGTCACTTTGGGGTCAATTCACAAAGCTTTATTTCCAGATTACGGTCGTTATTTTAACGATTTTGCACGTTATTGAAGCTAGTTCAATTCACTAAACGATTTAACGCTTTGAAAAATCATCAAATAACGTTTCACTACACGGAACCGATATTTTAAGGTGTGGATCGTTATTTAACGATTCGATCGTTGTTTTAACGAGTCAAATCGTTAAATATGTACAGAAGTGCAATTCACAAAGATTTTTTTGACAGTTATCGATCGTTAAGCAATCGTTACATAGCACCTCCCTGGCGATATTTCGTTGTTAGAGGAAGCTTTTGGCGATTTTTGTAATGTAGTGAAGTTTTTAGTAGTTTTGGGCAAGATGGAACCATGCTCTATTTAAATTTAAAATTATCCAGAGGCGAAGAAGAACACGTTAGAATGTTGTTCAGATTTATAAACGTGTATTCCGTTCACGTACTATTTTGGATGACTTTTCTGAAACCCAGGTGATAGCTAAATTCCGATTATCATCTCCCATGATTTATTCTCTGTATGAGGAAATACACATGGCTTTAGAAAAACGCACACAGAAAAGTTTTGCACATCACATGCTCAATCTCCATGTGTATTGCTTGTGTCTCTCTCTCTCTCTGCATCTGCTCTTTTCCACATGCAGCTGTTCTCCTCCCCTTCTGCTCCCAGAATGCATCTCTCCAGCGTTATTTAACGATCTTAGACGTTATTATTACGCTTTGGGATGTTAAAATAACTCTTGAGTAGTTAGCATAACGATTGGATAACGAGTCAGTTGAAAACCATAAAGACTATGCCGAATAACGATTATAGCTTAATATAGCGGTAATTTAATAACGTTTCTCTTTGTGAATTGACCCCTTTGAATAGTACCTCCAGGGTCACTTCCAGGGACAGGACCCAGATTAAGACTTCGAAATGGAGTGCCTACTCGTTGACTAGTACCCTCAAAATAAACTCTGCCTGAACTCCCTGGACTCCAGGGAGATAGACTGCCGTTATTTTGCATATGTTTTCGCGAGCCCAGGTCATGATTGGCTTCACTTCCCTCAACAGAGAGTGACTGTGGGTTCCTCCCTGCCTTTTTATGTATTAGACTGCTGTTGTGTTATCTAATCTTAGAAGAACCGATGCTCCCGCCATTAAGTGATGAAAGTCTTTTAAAGCGCAGTGCGCTGCCTGAATTTCCAGAATATTCAAGGATATTGCCCTGGGCTACTTCCATCAGGCAATGAGCGCCCCAGCCCATGTTGCTGACATCCTTTTTGATTGTGACCCAGGAAAAAGGTGGGATGGAGTGACAGTTGAAAAGGCTCTTCTGCTGCAACCACCAAGGAAGGCTCTCCCGCATGAATGAAGTTATGTAAATGTATAGAGCCCATAGATCCTGGCTCCCATAGATCCTGGCTCCCTGGGCTCCATTGCTGGAGAAAGTCCTTCTGGAAAGACTGCACCTTCTACTGTGCCCATTTTACTATAAACGTTGTGGCCACCAGGGTGCCAACGATCTTCAGACACTGTGAGACCCGGAGATAAGAAGAAGACTTTGCCAGGCGTATTTTGTTCTTAATCACCTGGATTTTTCCAGGGGCAAGGAAAGATAGTGCTCCTGACTGTATTAAATTAGGACCCCGAGAAATACCAGAGATTGTGTGGGCTCTAGATGACTCTTCTCCAGGTTCACCAGCCAGCCAAACTCAAGGAGTGCAGAGATAACTTGAGCCCTGTGTTCCAATAATTGCTCGTTGTTCCAGGACAGTAAAAGCAGGTCATCTAAGTAATAGTGCAAACGAATACCTCTTGTCCTGGTCAGGGCTATGACAGCCAATAACACTTTAGAAAATACACTAGGCCATGTCGAAAGCCCGAACAGGAGACAGGTGAACTACTCTTGTCCTGGTCAGGGCTATGACAGCCAATAACACTTTAGAAAATACACTAGGCCATGTCGAAAGCCCGAACAGGAGACAGGTGAACTAGAGGTGGACCTGGCCTACAGCAAAGCAAAGGAATCTCTGGAAATCTTCCGATAAAGAGACATAAAAGTAAGCGTTCTTCAGATCTATAGACATAAGCCAGTTGTCTGGCTGAACTGCTTGATGGATTGTGAACAGTATCTCCATTTTGAATTTCTCTTTCTTGATGGCTTCCAAAAACGTATCAAAAGCTTCCTTGATTAATGTCTCGGGATCAGGGCTCAAGTTCTGCGGGAACGCGTGGGAACTGTAAAGATTTAGCATGAAGGATAGGCAGACAGCATGAGCTTGAACATGAGCTTGGACTTTATTCAGTAGCCTCCATCTTGGAACTGACCACAGATCCCCACCCCCAGATCACATGACCAAAACTGTTAACTGTTTCCTAACAAGATAAGGAACTGGGTATAACAATTGAACTTGAAGTATAACAAAGCATACACATCATTACAGGAACGGAGTTCCTGCACTTTTTTCACAGCAGGAACTCGGTTCCCTTTGCAGGACTAAAGCAGCCGAGAGCAGCCAAGCCACCCAAGCCAATCCTTCACTAAGCGGTGATGCCCAGCTCGAGTCACTGTCAGGGGCTTAGTAATACTTTATGTTACTGGCCGCTTTCTGTATATGGATTCATCGGGTAGTGTGCGGTTATTCCGTCACTTCCTCGATGCCGCAATGTTTCCTGGGAGCTTTTGTCATTGTTCCCAGGAGACATTGCGGAGGTCTGCCGCAAGTTATCGCAGGATTTAGAAAGAACGTGCTTCTTACATAAAGGATTACTAAGGTACAGTGGATCGAAAAAAACACGCAGTTTAGTAATTATGCATATGAGCGTATCATTTTTAATTTTTTTTGGTGGGGCAGTGGATCTTGGGTGGGAGTTCCCACACTTTTTTCCCCAGGACTTGACCCCTGCTCGGGATATTCTTTTAGTTTGAATTTACTAGTCAGCTTAGCACCCTAATGGACATAATCATCTCTCCTAGAACAGTTCTTGCGCAGCCTTTACAGTTCTAGGAGAGATGATTATGTCCATCAGGGTGCTAAGCTGACTAGGCAGACTTATTTTACTGATGGAGAAGGCAATACCTACGACATCAAGCAATTTATAACTTGCTCGACTGAGTAGTTAGTTGTTTATTTGCTTATGTACCCTTGCAATCTCTCTTACATAGGACATACCATGCGTACTCTCATGCCACGTACACACGGTCGTTTTTTGTGATGAAATAAAACGACGTTTTAAAAAACGTCATTTAAAATGATCGTTTGTGGGCAAAATGTTGTTTTATGTCTTCAGAAAAACGACCAAAAAAAAATTCGAACATGCTTGAATTTTTTGTGTCGTTTTTCAAAATGTCATTTTTTGTGTCATTTAAAATGATCGTGTGTGGGCAAAACAAAGTTTTTAAACCTGCGCATGCTCAGAAGCAAGTTATGAGACGGGAGCTTCAATGGAACAGAGTGCCGTCGAACGTGGTGTACGTAACCGCGCTTAGCAAGAGCATTTTCAGAAAACGATGGTGTCTAGGCAACGTCGTTTTTTAAAATTAAGTTTGAAAAACGTCGTTTTGTTTCGTGAGATAAAACAATGTTTTTTTACATCACAAAAAGTGATCGTGTGTACGCGGCATTAGAAAACGCCTGTTTTTAACCTCCCCCTTTCTTCTCCTTATCTCTTTCTTCTCCTTTTTTTTTTCCCATTACCCTCAGCTGTTACCAATATATGTGATGGTGTGTGTATAATATGTACATAAATCTGTTGTCTTTTCGAAAGGATAATTATTATCCACGATAACACATATATTTTATATTGTATTAACTTGGTGATTTATACTCTTTGGGCCAGATTCAGGTAGGAGAGCAGATCTTTATTTTGGAGTAACGTTTGTCATTTACGTTACTCCGCCGAAACTTTAGGAGCAAGTACTGTTATTCACATAGCACTTGCTCCTAAAGTTGCGGCGGCGTAGCGAAAATGAGCCGGCAGAATTCAAATTGGGCGGGTAGGGGGCGTGTATTATTTAAACTAGGCGCGATCCCACGGTGAACGTACTGCGCATGGGTCGACTGTCAGTGCGCATGCTCCAAATTCTGTCAGTGAACGTCAATGACGTCAATCCCCATTCACGGACGTTTTACGCAAACAACGCTAAACTTTTTTCATTCGACGCGATGACGACGGCCATACTTAACATAGGATACTCCACCTAGTGTTTTTCTTTACGCTTACGGAAACGTCGGAAAAAGTCACTGCGTCAGGCTCGCGTACGATCGTGAATTTCCGTCTCTCGCTGATTTACATATTCTTGGCGTAAATCAGCGGGAACGCCCCAAGCGCCCATTTTAAAATAGCAGTTCCGATACGACGGCGAAATACAATTATGCCGCTCGTATCTGAACTCAATCCCGGCGTATCTTGTTTTCTGACTACAGAAAACAGATAAGCCGGCTCAAAGTGTGAGTTATGCTGGCGAATCACTGATACTCCAGCGTAACTCTACCTGAATTTGGCCCTTTGACTTTTATTTTAATTTAGATTTTTGTGTCCTAAATTCGAAGTTTAAGTTTGAGTATTAAATAATTATTGTCTGCCTTGTTGTAAGTTGGTCATTTGTACAAAAGGGAGCCAAATGGATCCTCCCTTCCATTGGGTGGATGCCCATGCAACATCTGGCACCTACACACCCTTTGATCACCCCCAGCACTGGCCTTGATATACCTAAATCAGCATGCTGAGGTTTGGGTGAGATTGAGGTTCAACACCTAGCATGATGTTTGACATTGATGGTCTGTCAGCCATGTTTTAACCCTTTTCATTCTTGGAATCTTTTGACTTTGATTTTACAATAAATCTCTTTTTACCAAACCGTGCCATAGACATTTTTATGACTTTTCTGAGGTATGCTTCAAGTCAGTGTAGTGTGGTCGGTGTAGTGTGGTCAGTGTAGTGTGGTCAATGGCCTCCTGCTAATGGTTAATGGCCTCCTGCTAATAGCTGGAATGTTTTGCCTTACCTGCCAATGGCCAGGCTTTTAGCTCTTCATGGCACCGCATCCATCGCCCACGTCCACCCTGCTAATAGCTTGGGATTGCTGGACTCCTGAGAGAAGCACCGCATGATTTAATGACATGAAGGCACTGTATTCAGTCTGTACCAGCAACCTTACAGTATATGCAATATATAAAGCCCCTCCAGCAGTGTAACATACAGTGGGTAAAATAAGTATTGGACACGTCACTATTTTTCTAGGCAAATATATTTCTAAAGGTGCTATTGACATTAACTTTTCACCACATGTTGGTAACAACCCATGCAATCCATACATACAAAGAAATAAAAACAAATACTTTCAGAAATTATGTTGTGTTTAATAAAATAAATTGACACAGATAAAAAGTATTGAACACATAAGGAAAGGGGGGTGCAAAAAGACATGAAAATCCAAAACAGCAGTTGAAATATTTTAGTAATTAGAAAGCAATCCTGCCTCTTGTCAGTGCAAATTAATATCAGCTAGTTCAGTCTCAACTGACGGCCTATAAAAAGGTGTCTCATTACCAAGGTGTCACCTCATCTCATGCTGGGTAAAAGCAAAGAGCTCTCTCAAAACCTTTGCAACCTTATTGTTGCAAAACATACTGATGCCATTGTTTACAGAAGGATTTCTAAACTTCTGATTGCTCCAGTGAGCACTGTTGGTGCCATAATCTGGCAGTGGAAAAAACATAATTTCATCATAAACCGACTCCTCTGACAGAGGAGTGCAAATAATTATCAGAAGAGTTCTCCAAGAGCTAAGAACCACTTGTGGAGAGCCTCAGAAAGACCTGGAATTAGCAGATACAATTGTTTCAAAGAAAACAATAAGTAATGCACTCAACTGCCATGGCCCGTATTCACGCTCACCATGCAAGTCTCCATTGCTGAAGAAAAAGCATGCTAAAGTTTGTTTAAAGTTTGCTGCTCAATATTTAGACAAGCCTGTGAAATACTGGGAGAATATAGTCTGGTCAGTTGTAACACAAATTGCCATAATACACACAATGTTTGGAGGTCAAATGACACTGCACATCACCCCAAAAACACCATACCATTTGTGAAGTTTGGAAGTGGGATCATCATGGTGTGGGGCGGTTTTTCAGCATACATGACTGGCAAACTTCATGTCATTGAAGAAAAGATGAATGTAAAAATGAGGAGGATGGAAAAGTTCTCTTACATCCACCAGCTCCTTGATGTCGTCATGGAGGAGTGGAAGAGAACTCCAGTGGCAATCTGTGACGCTCTGGTGCTAAAGAGGGTTAAGGCAGTGCTGGAAAATAATGGTGGCCACACAAAATATTTGACACTTTGGGTCCATTTTGGACATTTTCACTTAGGGGTTGGGGAGATGTGACCCCATGTCACAGGTGCATATAATCAGTGTATGCCTGATTTTGGTAGGCTTTCTAATTGTACACCTGTGCGCTGGCTTCCTAATCATCCCAGGAACAGAGGTCAGTGCTCATCCATGTAGACAGCTCCGCCCGGCAGACAGGAGTTCTGGCATGGAAGTCAGGAGGGAGCCAGTGCAGCACGAAACTGCAAGCACAGAGGTGCTGAGTGTCAAGTCTGGGGAAGACGGACTAAGGCCTAAGGTGTAAGGCATGAGCAGAGTGCTGCTGCCAAAAAGGCTGAATGCCGTTTGTTCCGAAGCAGAACTGCAATGCTGAATACCCCTGTGAGGGAATCTGTTGTTTTATTTTTGAACTTTCTGTTTCTTTTGAATAAAAATGGGCTGCCATGCCCATGAAAATGCTGTTGGGACTGACATGATTTCTTCAACTAGATTTCTTCACTAGAGCTTAAAGAGGAAGTAAACCCCGATGGGTTTTATTTCCCCTTTATTTCCCTGCAAAGGTAAAGCATAATGGGCTACTATACATTGCATAGTAACCCATTATGTGTCACTTACCTGAAACTGAAGTCTGCGCTGTCCCCACTGGCAGCGAGCATCTATCTTCACCCCTCTTTCTTTCAGGGCCGCAAACTCTGGCTCTGTGATTGGCTGGAGACGCATGACTTCACTCCCACGCATGTGCCCGGGATCCGGCAGTCACGGCATGACTCCTTTAGAAACGTCACGATCTGCCCTTTCTAAAGTGCGCATGTGCCATAGACATTGGCACACAGCTTTATTGTAAATAAACTGTGGAGTTTTAGGAGATATTTCCAGCACCTACAGGTAAGCCTTAATATAGGCTTAACTGTAGGTAAAAGTGGTTGTTTAGGGTGTAAAACCACTTTAATCACCTTACATCGTTACAGGATGTACTCACTTTTGTTGCCAGTGGTTTAGACATTAATGGCTGTGGCACTCACTACTTTACATTGTAGCAAAGTGTAATTTCTTTAGTGTTGTCACATGAAAATAAATAAAATATTTACAAAAATGTAAGATACTGTATAAATAAATCCAAAATACTTTTTTTTTATCATGACAAAGTCTCTAGTGCAAGATTAGTAGCAGTAGTAGCATAATGATATAGTCAGCAACCAGTGGCTTTCAGGATTCCTGAACAGCAGCTGTATCTGACTGGATGCAATTACTGTTCAACTGTTTTCTGGAAGATGCACAGCATGTGTGAATCTCTCTCTCTCTCTCTCTCTCTCTCTCTCTCTCTCGTACCATTAAGCTGCTTTTATGAAATATTTTAGTGTGTTAGTCTGTGTTTAGAAAGTGGATGTTAATTTCCGGCTTACCTTGAGTAGTGATGGAAGATGATATAGGGCCACCAAGTTAGCGAATTTCCTGATGAAGCAGCCAAAATTCACATACTGTTTAGCCAGAATAAGATAACACAAAGGGCCTGTTCATGCAATATTCTGTGCTAATCTGCATAGATCAACACAGGCTTCATGCAAAGCACAAAGAAAACATTTGTTTTTCATGCAAAAACACTGCACATTGCAGTGCATTGTGTTAAAATGTAGACCCTTTAAATCTGGTATGGATTTTTAGGGGGTTCTTCACGCAACACAAAAAAATGCAAAAAATCTGCGAGGCCCCCGGAAATCCATATCAGACACTTTGGGCCTGGGAAAAGGGACTCCGTGCAGAAACTAAAATGTATGAGGTCCCCCAAAAAATATATACCAGACACTTAGACCCCTTTCACATTGAGGAGTTTTTCAGACGGTACAGCGCTAAAAATAGCACTGTTATACTGCCTGAAAAAACTCCTTCACTGCATCCTCAATGTGAAAGCCAGAGGGCTTTCAAACTAAGCGAAAGCACTGACGGGAGAGAAAAAAATCTCCTGTCAACAGCATCTTTGGAGCCGTGAGAGGAGCGGCATGTATACCGCTTCTTCACCGCTCCTTCCCATTGAAAAGAATGGGAAATCGCAGCAATACCGCCCGCAATGCGCCTCTATAGAGGAGCATTGCGGAAGGTATTAACCCTTTCACGGCCGCTAGCGGGGGTTAATACCGCACCGCTAGCGGCCTCAACTCGCGACAAATCCGACAGTATAGTGCCACTATTTTTAGGGGCGCTATACCGTCAGCGCAGCTCCCGCGGCAATGTGAAAGGGGCCTTAATCTGAGAATGCAGCCTGGCTGGTCAGCAAAGGGAGAGCATACACCTGGGGTGCCTTGCCAGGGGGTACTTCCCTTGCAAAGTACCTTGTCCCCATTTTTGTGTCCTCACAATCTTTGCCCGGTGGTTGTGGGGTTCTGTGGCATTAAGGGGGGCTTATCAGAATCTGGTGGCCCCCAGATACTGTTGTCTCCCCAAATGAATTAGTATGCATACCCCTACTCATTCAGAAAATAAGTTGTAACCTAGAAAAAAAGACACCAGAATGTTTAACAAGCCCTTTATTAAAAAAAAACAAATCCCCCAAAAATGTCCCTTGTAAATCTATCATCAATCCCAATGCCCACCTCCTGCTGACTCACCCAATAAATATATAATTTAGCACACATGATTGATCCTAATGGTAACACTAACAAAATAATAGCTCTCAAGCTATCATCAGATATAAGGGAAGCGAAGAGTGGGGTAGTGGTGACACATGCAGTTGCCATATTTGGGCAGTGGTGTCGTTGCTATCCCTGCCCCTTTGCCTAAAAGGAGCTGGGATTTCCCATGAAATTGGTGGTTCCTAGGGAAGCTGCAGGTGCAAGTAGAAATACTGCATCTATAGGGCTCCCACCAAACTTGAGGCGAATGGGCTAAAGTTCGACCCAAACTGGCAAAACATTTACCAAATAATATGACCATATTTGGTCAATGTTGTTACCACTATCCTATGCAACAACTAGGGGAATGGAAAGGAGATCTCGATAAATCCCAACTTGTTCTAAGATTTTACTAGTACCCCATCCTCTATTACAAGACATTGAAAAATAGTCAGTTCCCTACCAAAAAAATCTACTAGGACTTTTTAGGTACCACACCAGATTGAAGATAAAAATATATATATATATATTATCATATAAAACATTAAAAGTGGAGGGTTAAAATATGATTGTCAAACATCCTGGTATTGTTTCAAAACACAATACAATTGCAGATCATGCCAGTGTATTGTCTAAGGTCCCAGTTGATCACAAAGGGGATTTCACATACGATTCTTCATCTCCCGACATGTTTCATAGTACAAAAGCCTGCTTGCATAAATCTATAAGATAACAAACACAATTAAACAGGTGTGTAATACTAACCATACAGCAGTCCATAGTCCTTACCTGCTGTTGATAGCATTACATGTAACTTGCTCCCAAGAATTGAAAGATCGCAGCCGCTATGTAGAGGAGATATTTGAATTTCACCAGTAAACATATAAAAATTGTATATCACGAATACAGCAGAGCAGATGTAAGAATTAAGTAAATAATATAGTGCTGCGCTACTGAATAAATAAATATAAACCGTGATTCTTAGTGTTAAAGTACTCAACTATTAATGATCTTTATACAATAAATAATACGTAAATCTCAAAAAGTCCTTCAAAGTTCATACGTGTATAACACAGTCCTTAAAATGACCAGGGATTGATTTTAGTGAATCAAAATAAACAATCCACCCAACAGGTGCAAAGGAATTGCTCCAACCGTGCTCGCCTCCACCAGTGTCATAGGCTACTCACCTTATATTTTGACCCCTGTTTGACGTTAATGCGCTGCCATCACATTGCAGGATTAGCGATGTTTGCATGCCAATCTAGCCAGCGCGGCTTATAGTACCCATTTTGTGAGTGTATCATCTGCTTTTTTATGAGAATAAATGTCCTTTTTATAAGGAGAACACTAGATTCTGCCCGTCTCTTTCCTCGTATATATCCCATTTGATGAGTCATCAAGGTTCTATTGAACCTATAGAAGGGGATTATAAAGCGGAGGATTGAAAGTGTCAACACCACGACAGACATGTGCATTATCCCCTGAGGGCAAAACTGATGATTTTGAGCCACTAGTGAAACGGGTCAAAATATAAGGTGAGCAGCCTATGACACTGGTGGAGACGAGCACGAGCACCATTGGAGTAATTTCTTTGCACCTGTTGGTGTATTGTTTATTTTGGATTCACTTCAATCAATCACTGATCATTTTAAAGACTTTGTTATACACATATGAACCCTGAAGGACTTTGTGAGATTAGTGTATTATTTATTGTATGAGGATGATTGTTAAGCACTTTAAGGCCTCGTACACACGAGGCAATCTATCTGTTCAAATCGGTCGGACCGACCGATTTGAACAGATCTGTCTGCTTGTCTCATGTGTACACGCGAGCAAACCAAAATCCCCGCCAGCAGACAGCGCGCTGACGTGTCGGTGACGTGGCGGTGACGTTGACGCCGCCACGTCACAGCACCAGGAAGTAAAACACTTCCGCGCATGCATCGAAATCATTCGGCGCGTGTGCGAGAAGACATGTCTGCTGGTTAGCATACTAACCAGCAGACATGTCGGGCGGACGGGTTCCCAGCCGACAGATTTCAAAGCATGCTTTGAAATCTGTCGGGTGGCCAAATCCGTCGGCTCGCCCGTACACACGGTCGAATCTGTTTGCTGGGACGGTCGGGCCGACCGTTTCCAGCAGACAGATTTGATCGTGTGTACGAGGCCTAACACTAAGGCCGCGTACACACGATCGAATTTGTCCGCTGAAAACGGTCCGATGGACCGTTTCAGCAGACATCTCCGATCGTGTGTATGGGCTAGCGGACAGATTTGTCCACCCGACAGATTTCAAAGCATGCTTTGAAATCTATCGGGTGGGAATGTGTCCGCCCGACATGTCTGCTGGTTAGTACACTTACCAGCAGACATGTCGTCCCGCACCGCCGCCGCCGAATGGATTCGGCGCATGCGCGGAAGTGTTTTACTTCCTGGTGCGGTGACGTGGCGGCGTCAACGTCACCGCCACGTCACCGACACGTCAGCGCGCCGTCTGCTGGCGGGGATTTTGGTTTGCTCGTGTGTACACGCGAGCAAACCAAAATCCCAGCAGACAGATTTGTTCAAATCTGTCGGACGGACAGATTTGAACAAATCTGTCCGCTCGTGTGTATGGGGCCTAGGAATCACGGTTTACATTTATTCATTCAGTAGCACAGCACTGTATTATTTACTTTATTATTAACTTCAAGTGGAGTGAAAGCACTTTTCACTCCACTTGAGTGGAGTGAACTTGAGCTTTAAATTTAAATTTACTTTTTAAGAATATTCTTACAATATTTTTCACCATTTCACATGAACTTTATTCATTATATTGCATTTTTTTTAATGAATTTTGCATTTAGCATAGCTATGTTGGTTTATATTTCTATCCCTGTGCCCTTGCCTAAAAGAAGATGGGATTCCCCATGACATCACTGGTTCCTAGGGAAGCTGCAGGCAGGGCTGTCTTAATGAGAGGGCACACCTGGGCACTGGCCAGGGGCTCCAGCTGCATGGGGGGCCCCTGCACTTTCCCCAAAGAAGCTGGTCCTTGAGCCCACACTGCCCTGAAATTGGGGGCCCCATGATGGCACTGAGAGTGATGGATGCAAAGGGGAGGCAGTCTGCCTCCTACTTACTTAATGTCTGTTTACCTTCACTGTCATCATTGTAGGGGCCCCAGAGCATTACTTTGCCCAGGGGCCCATTATGCTATTAAGACGACCCTTGCTGCAGATGCAAGTAAAATGACCCTGTCTATATACAATACATGGCTCCCAGCAAACAGGAGGCCGAACAAGCTAAAGTTCGATCCGAACTGGCAAAAACATTGACAATATTTAGTCAATGATTTCACCACTATCTCTGGCCCTTTCCTTTTATTGCTAATGACAGCTCAGGAGCGTCATTCAGCTATTGTTACTGCAGGATCTGTCATGCACACTGGGTAGAAGGGTTTTGTTTTTCAACAAGTCGGCGGGTGGCGGGCATCGTGATTGACAATAGATTTGCAACGCAGTTCATCCCCTAGCAAAAAACACTCTTGTGCACAAGCCCTAAAACTAGACTCCAAGTAGATATATACAAATGATGTAGTTAAGTATTTATAAATGTATACATGTATGTAACAGAATAAATTGTTTCAGATGAGAAAAAAAAAAACTTTATTCAGTGACTTCAATAATAATCTATTGTGTCTGCACATGAACAGCAGATTTTACTTGTGACTTAACAAATGCCCACTTCTGGCTAAACTTTTTAGTCACATCAACACGTGATTTTCTTAAGAATCCTACAATTTTTTTAGTATACATTCCTCTTTGTAATCACATTGGTAGCCTGACCCTGGGAATTGAGGTCTGCCTTGCTAAGATAATGTGATGCTGTAACGACACCATGGGCATCTGACAAGGATTAACCACTGTTTTTTATCCTTGCACATACCAGTCATTCTTGCGTGCCGCAAAGGATTTTTCTCCCCCAGCCATAGGTGCATTCTCAGTTTACTCATGGTGTTGTCATGTAATGAAGTGCATTCTAAATACAACCCTAGCAGATCACAATCCAAGCAGATGGAACCTGACAAAATAGATAATAAAATATACATGAAAATTTGATAGGAATACTTATCGTCTCAAAAAAAAAAGAAAAACCCTACCGGTTGCTAGCATTAAGAGTAGTCAAGCGTGGAGTCATAGCTTTAGTCATGTGCACATCAGGAGGATGTATGAAAGCTGAGAAGTCAGGAGGCATCATGGTCTGGATGAAAGGATGTTGTTGTGGTTAGCATGAATGAACACATTGCTGAGTGGGTAACTATGAACACACACAGAACTATAAAAAGGATTGGGCATCCATGGTCAAAGGATCTGTTCTACTGACCAAAAGTTAGTGCAACCTGTGCGTGAGACAAATGTAAAGATGACATGTTTGACGTTTGATCATTTTATTAGCTAATAATAGAATTACAAACTAATCTGGTGGAAAAATATTTCTAAAAAAGAAATAGAGGGACTAATAGTGGGCTATAGGGCTGGTTTTACACCTATGCATTCTTAGTGCTTTTTGCATTTTGCAGATTTGCACTGCAGTCCATTTAACATGGTTTCCTATGGAACGCGTTCTGTAGCGCAAATCTGCACAATGAAAAAAGCACTAAAAATGCATAGGTGGAAATCCAGCCTAAGAGATGCATGTGATTTCTGCAGTGTAGGTGGTACCATTTATTACTCTTTGTTACACTATATACCATCAATGTATTGCATATATATTTTTATATCATACAGAACCATTTACACTGGCCCCAGTTTCTTAAAGGATCTCCCACTCTAACGTCCCTACTGCTTTAGGGACAATTGGGATGAAGTCAAATAATCTGCAGGTTTTAAATGTAATACCCCTGTTGGTATTTGAACCCAGAGCTGCAAGACAATAATGAAGATCACTAAGCTACTATGCTACTATTGTGTACAGTCTATTACATTTACAAAGCAAATATTATTTGTGCGTTATCATGTTCGTACTTATTTTTGTATTACTTCATGTAGCTCTTTAGTGGTTTTTCCATGGCCTGCTATCTTTCTGGTGAGTCAGATGGTACTGTATATCTAAAAAAAACATGGAAATCATAGACAGGAATTGATATTATTAATCCCATAAAAATTCCATATGCGCTGCAGTTGAAACACAGACTCTTACAATGAATGCAGTCTAACTGGTACACCTATAGGGCACTGAATCCTCAATAATAACTGTATCACTTATTCAGGACCTCCCAGGGGTAAAATGAGCTTGACTTGTACAGTACATGCTGTTGTTCTCATTTTATTTTCCTGTGCTTTTCCAGCTGTCTTTATCTGTCCTACTCTCTTCTCTAGTTCCTCACTCCCAGCTGCCTGTTTAAGCCATATGCCATGGCCAAATAAAAAAAAAAAAAAACATTTTCAGTACATCTGCTACAATACATGCACATTTCTCCATGCTTTATCCCCTGTTGATCTGTCTAAAATGCACTTGGCCTCAGAATTCAAGCGGAAGAAAACCCTAAAACCCCAAGTATAACTATTCCAATCATTTAGAAGAGGTTTTAAAAAGTCCTGTGTACATGAAGCCTAACTATTAAAAAAAAAAAAAAAATATTCCATACCTATCCTGCCTAACCTGTATAAAATACATGTGTACTTACTTACTCTCAATCCACCCCAGTCCAATCATATGATCATGCAGTTCTGTGTAAGGGAGCGCTCAACAACGGCTGTGAATTCTGGAAGATATGACATCACCCATAGGCTCCTATGACATCACCCATAGGCTCCTCCTGTCTCCTGCAGCAGTCGCTCACTTTCACAAGGGAGTTGGATTTGCGGGATCATGTGACTGGACAGGAGCAGGTTATAATCAGGTTAGTACACAGATCTTTTAAATACACGTTATACAGGATAGGTAAGAGGAGGGGTATGTAACATTTTTAAAAATAGTTAGGCTTCATGTACACAGGATTTTGAAAACCTCTTCTAAACGATTGACAGCTAGTAACTGTGTGTTGTGTTTTAGCGATGTTTATGAGCATTTGCGTCTAGAAGCATTTTTGACAGATAACAGATTTTACAGATCAGTAGTTTCTCTCGCCCCCTCCCTCTCTCGCCCCCTCCCTCTCTCGCCCCCTCCCTCTCTTGACCCCTCGCTCTCTCTCGCCCTCTCCCTCTCTCGCCCTCTCCCTCTCTCTCGCCCTCGCCCTCCCCTCCCTCTCTCGCCCTCTCCCTCCCCCTCCCTCTCGCCCCCCTCTCCCTCCCTCTCACCCCCTCTCTCTATCACCCCCTCTCTCTCTCTCGCCCTCTCTCTCTTGCCCTCTCTCTCGCCCTCTCTCTCTCTCGCCCTCTCTCTCTCTCGCCCTCTCTCTCTCTCTCTCGCCCTCTCTCTCTCGCCCTCTCCCACAATATACAAGAGTTCTGGAATGTCTGTTTTTTTTAACAATGCAAATGTCAAAAAGTATTACCCATTGAAAATGCCTATAAACAAAAACACTTACAAACGCCAGTTACTATGTTTAGATGCGTTTACAGGCATTTGGCGTTTAAAATGCCCCTGAACTACCATCCTGGATGTACCTTTTTGCTTTCCTTCCAAAAAATGCTTTTAATCTATTATAAATGCCTGCATGTACATGTACTCATAAGATCACATTAAGGAGAGTTCAAGAGCTGCTGAAAAAAAATGCACAAATGCGTCCGTTTACTAGTTGCAGTGTACACAAGGCCTAATGCCTAATGCGGAATTTCAGATGGGATAAAATCCGATGGAATTTTCCGTCGGAATTCCGTTCAAGCTGTCTTGCACACAGTCCAAAACGCTGTGACGTAAAACACTACGACAAGCCAAGAAAAATTAAGTTCAATGCTTCCAAGCATGTGTGGACTTGATTCTGAGTAGCGATAAATGTGGAAAATGGCACCAATAATAATAAAAATTATAAATTATCAATAAAAAATTACAAGTGCAGCTCCAAAAATTTGTGAGTGACTAATACAACTGTGAAAGAAAGGTACAAAAGGGCGCAACAGTGTAAATAATGTCCATATAAACACCAATATTTTTTCCTGATGACGCGAGACACGAGAAATGCATAGAGATTTGACACAGCACGCCTTCACACTGGAGCGATGTGTTTGTAAGTTTTAAACAGCTTAGAAGCATGCCGGGGTATATATTGCTCACTGTGAAACCCGGCCGCTGCCTTCATTCATAGCTGTGTGTGTACTTGCCTGTATGCACTGTTTTACCCTGCAAAGCTTTTAAATAAAAACGGTATTACACTATCCCCATTTTTGTGGCTCATTGCGGTGGAGCCGTTTTGAATTTTTTCCAGATTGAATAATTTCAACACACAGTTTTTTCACTAAGGAGCCATCTGTGTTGGATTTATTGGGAATTTATCCTATTTGGGAGAGATTCTATTAAGAAGGATCCTATGGCCCCGTACACACGACCGAGCTTCTCGGCAGAATCCAGCGAGAAGCTCGCTGGGAGACATATTCTGCCGAGGTTCTCGGGCGTGTGTACACTTTCGACGAACGTCCCGCCGGGAAGCTCGTCGAGCCAAAAAAGAGAGCACGCTCTCTTTTTCCTCGTTGTTCAATGAGGACTTTGGCTCGAAGAGCTTTTCCGACCGCTCATCGGGAACCTCGTCGGGCGGAACGATGAGTTTAGCCCGACGAGGTTCTCGGACGTGTGTACGCGGCCTGAGAGAATCTTTATATGCCTGAAGATCAACTATGGCCACTTAAATCTGGTGAGCGCATTTTGATTGTCACTTCGGGTGAAGCACTTTAATACGCACGTTGCACTTTCTGAGAGCACGGGGGTTGGAGCCCTCCTCAGTGTCTTTATGTAAAATACATACCCACTCTTATATCTTTACAACATTAAAGTGTTCCAGTCTCCCATTAAAAAAAAAAGTCAGCAGCTACAAATACTGTAGCTTCTCACTATGAATATAAGGACACTTACCTGTCCAGAGATCCAGCAATGTCAGCACCAGAGCCAATTCTTCAATCGGCTTTAGGTGCAGGCGCAGGACATCTTAAGTAAGGGAAACTGGCAGTGAAGCCTTCCAGCTTCACAGCTGGTTTTCTACTGTGCATGCGCACATTACACTGAATGGTGCTGCAGTCTTCTGGGACCTGTGTGTCCCACATGTCTTTAAGGAGATTGGGGAGGGGCTAGACATTAGGGATGAGCCGAACATACCCGCGTTCGGTTCGCACCAGAACCGTCGAACAGACCGCGAGTTCGCACAAACATTTAGAACCCCATAGAAGTCTATGGGACTCGAACGTTCGAATTCAAAAAGGCTCATTTTAAAGACCAATATTCAAGTTATTGTGGGAAAACGTCTTTGAGAACCCGGGTCTTGCCCCAGGGAACATATATATCAATGGTAAAAAAAAGTTTTAAAAATTGTAGTTTTTTCTTGAGCATCGCTTTTAATCATGCTTAAAGTGAAAAAAAAAAATCAAAAACCCCTTTAAACAAAGTACCTGCTGGGTGTCTATAGTAGTGGCACATGTTTAGAAATGTCCCTAAACAACATGAGATTACTCTCAGAAAAAAAGTAATTTAATATTGCTTGCGGCTTCAAAGTAATGTTTGGTCCTGCAATATGGATAAAAATCATTGAAAAAAATAGCATGAGTTTCCCCGCCACCACTCCCCCCAGGTCTTTAGAAGACCCAGTGCCGATTCTGACCTCCCTGAGGCCCTAAGCAAAATCTGACGACAGTGACATGTCACATTAAAGAAAGTTGCGAAGCGGGGGGAATGGGTGTTCTGCTGTCGGAAATGACTCAGCCAGCGAGTTTAGAAGCCGGGTGAGGGTACGAAAATGACTTCTCACCAGGCGGGGCCTCTAGTAATTTTGGTGGCCCTTTGCAGCTTTGCGTGGCCCTAAGTGGCTTGCATAGTCAGTGGGAGAGTAGGACGCTCCGGCCTTCCGCTCGAGTCTGCTCTCGCCAGGGACCAGATAGACCAGACAGTGATTCTGACAGGCTGCTAGGTAGGCTCTCCACAGCTCCGAGTCTTTCCAGAGACTCACCATCCAGCTCCCCTCGGCTTTACCTGACCCCCCTGGTTCCTTTTTCTCATCCCACAACCAGCAGGTAAGCCACCCACTGTGGATACAGACGGCCGTCCTTTTCAGGATAGCCGCTGCTACCCACCCCATGCCTCGGCTCTCCCCTTGCCATAACTCTCCATAAACGCCTTTCCTGTACCCCCACACTATCTCCCCCACTCTAGCAACCTATCCGCCACCCATCCGCCACCCATCCGGTGCCAGTTGCACCTTTTCGGGTGGTTTTCGGGTGTTTTTCACCCCTCCACGCCGGCCTGGAAGCAATCGCGGCAGCCGTGACTAGGAAAGGCCGCGGCTTCAATTGCGGCCTAGTGGCGCGCCGCACCTCGCCATCCCAAGCTCTCCCAAACTCCTGAAACGGCCCAGATACCCCCCCATAGCCCTAGAAAGTAGCTCCTACCCCCACTCGATCCGTCCTGGCCCCTACAGCAGCACCGATCCACCCAATCTGGGAGTTCACCAACTTGGACTTTGCTGCTGGTTCAGCGGCCATCCCTACTACACCCAGCCCCAGCCCCCCCCCCCCTGGTGGACACCGTAATACTTGATCCAGGGTTCGTCCGATCGCCTCTCGAGGGGTCAGGAAGGAATTTTTTCCCTACCACTGCATATTGGCATAGCATGATCAGGGTTTTTTGCCTTCTTCTGGATCAAGTCAGGATAGAGGATTCCGGCTAATCCTTGACTATCCTCCCATCACCCCCCCCCCTCGGTGTTTGGCAACCATGATAAATCTGCAATACTCAGCAGAGACCATCTGGGGTCTGAGGCGATTTGCCGCAATACTACCAGCCATCACCAAAAAAGCCCTGCAAGCTGAGCGTCTCTTTAGAACCGATCGACGATCGACTATCAAGAGTCGCAGCCGTTTGCCACAACCGAAGCAAATATCATGTGCTTTGATTAACACTAGATCGGCAGTAAAACACCGACTAGAAATCCATGACTTCATCCTGCAATACGATTTAGACTGTCTCTTTATTACAGAGAGCTGGCTCACAGCCGACTGTAACACCATTCTAGGAGAATTGGTGCCAGAAAATTATCGTATTATTACGGAAAACAGAATAGGGCAAAGAGGAGGAGGACTGGCGGTGATCCATAAGATTCATCTGGCGATCACAAAACCAGTCTTTCAAAACCCTCTTCCATTCATGGAAACCCTTACTCTACAATTGCAAGCAAACTCCCAGGAGACCGTCCGGATTCTACTCTGCTATAGGCCACCCGGCCCAAAGTCGCAGCTTCTCCCATTATTGACGGACTTTATCTCCACCTATACCCTTAACAGCAAACACCTTTTGCTGCTCGGGGATTTCAACCTCTGGGCCAATTCCCCACAAGACCCCATAGCCGACGCCTGCATCGACCACCTGGAAGGATTAGGGCTTCAGCAACTAGTATGTGGGCCCACACATGCTTCAGGTCACACACTTGATCTCATTTTCAGACAAAATCTGGAAATAAAAATCTTGGAAAATGAACCGTTGCCATGGTCAGATCACCATGCCATCAAATTCATTCTTTCCAACTTCCCCCCCTTAACAAAAACATCAAATCCAGTGACTACACACTGGACTAGATGCCAGAAGAAGCTCCACTCGGAATTCTTCAAAACTGCATTAAGGAAAAAAATAAAAACAAGCCAGCCACACCAAACGGCTGAAGAAACATTGGAATCCATAAACACAGCCCTATTACAGTCAGCTGACTTAATAGCGCCGAAACGTAAAACCAACATCCGGAAAACAAACTCCAGCTGGTTCAACAACCAACTGGCGTTACTGAAGCAAGAACGCAGAAGGGCAGAAGCTGCCTGGAAGAGAAGCCCATCAGATGAGAACCTTTCTATCTACAAGGCAATAACTAAGAAATATCACAAAGAAACCTTCAAAGCCAAGAAAAATTATTTTTCTGAGGCTATCAATAGCGCCCTCAACCGCCCCCGCGAACTCTTCAAGCTGGTCACTCAGACCATGAATCCAGGCTGTCTTGAAGCCCCCAATTCGGACACACAAGAATTTTGCAATGAATTATCGGATTACTTCATTAATAAAATCGAGGGAATCCGGCAAAGCATTCAGCAAAACAATTCCCCCCGTAGCCCCACCGGTAATAATTTACACAACACCTGTAGTAATTCACCCCAACCAGGTAAGTTCACGCTGGAACCTATCACTATCCAAGCCACAAAACATATCATCGGTACTCTGCGTAACAGCACTGCGCCGAATGATATCATCCCCACTAAACTGCTGAAGGAATGTGCTGACATCCTGGCACCTCCTATCACGCAGCTTATTAACCAATCTTTCATTGAGGGCATAGTGCCCTCACAGTTGAAGGAGGGTATAATTAGACCCATCCTGAAGAAATCTACCCTGGACCCCAAGGATCCACTCCACCGCCGCCCCATAACAAGCTTAAACACTTTCTCCAAGATTATGGAGAAAGCTGTGGTGCAACAGCATCTAGATACCCACAAACTACTCGACCCATTTCAATCAGGTTTCCGACCCGGACACGGGACGGAAACAGCATTGCTCAAGATATGGGACGACGCCCTCGAGGCCGCAGATGAAGGAGAATCTTGTCTTCTGGTTCTGTTAGACCTGAGCGCAGCCTTCGACACAGTAGACCACAAGCTTTTATTGACCCGGCTAGCTGAAGTAGCCAGAGTCGCAGAAGGCGATTTATCTTGGTTCTCCTCTTTTTTGGAAAACAGATCGCAAAAAGTGAAGTTAGGACCTTTCTTTTCTGAAAAACGCACGGTATCATGCGGAGTCCCTCAAGGATCCCCTCTGTCACCGGTGTTGTTTAACATCTATCTTCGTCCACTATTTGAGATCATCAGCAGTCAAAAACTGCTCTATCACTCATATGCAGACGACACGCAACTGTATTTCCGCATTTGCAATAAAAAGGATCACCACCTCAATCTAGAGACATGTCTCTCTTTGATAGAGGACTGGATGACAAAGAGTTATCTAAAACTCAACGGAGCGAAAACAGAACTCCTTCTGTTTCACGCCAAACGTAAGAATCAACCTGCAACAACTTGGACACCCCCGCCCATTCTGGGCAAAATCATCACCCCTAGCACCAAAGTCAAAAGCCTCGGGGTCTTTTTCGACTCCTACATGACAATGGACGCACAAATAGGGTCAGTAGTCAGCGGATCTCACCATCTGCTGCGTCTACTACGTAGGCTTATTCCTTTTATTCCCAAAGATGACATTGCGGTCGTGGTGGGAACAATTGTAAACTCAAGATTAGACTATGCAAATGCCCTTTACCTTGGACTCCCAAGGTACCAAATCGCTCGTCTACAAGTCGTTCAAAATACGGCCGCCAGACTTGTGACTGGGAAAAAACCTTGGGAGTCCATCTCACCTTCACTGAGAGTCCTTCACTGGTTACCAGTAAAAGACAGAATTACTTTTAAAGCACTCTGTCTAACGCATAGATGTATCCATGGGAATGCTCCCCATTATCTATGCGAAAAAATAAAAGCCCATAACCCCAATCGCGTGCTGCGATCCACTAATCAAAATCTCCTGCAGATACCGAAAGCCGGATACAAATCCAAAGGAGATAGAAGATTTGCGGTCCAAGGTCCCAGACTATGGAACGCCTTGCCAACCAGTATTCGGTTGGAGAACTACTTAGCATTCAGGAGAAAGATCAAGACTCATCTCTTTTGATATCAAAAGAGACAGGAACAACAAGCGCCCAGAGGCGATTCAGTTCGCATGTGCCGCGCTATACAAGTTTTCATTCATTCATTCATTCATTCATAGTGCGCCTATAGGGAGGATCGGCCCTGACAAGACCCTATGGCCCTATATACTTTAAACAGCAGTATACAGGCGGTGCAAACAAGACAAGGACTGTAGGTTTGTTACGTAGAATCTGAACCATGTCATACTTTGCTCCTGCATATTGCACAATTTCCTAAAGAGACCCTCAACAAACTACATGACACTTGTGCCTGGTAATGAGGCCATTGATGTTCCAGTGGTGGCCCGTGAGCCTGTGGCCATACAGGCTTGGCCCCCCCAAAGCGCACATGCTGTGTGGCAACAACATGTCGTTTATTTTAGGGGTGGTGGGGGGCCATTACAATGACAGATCTTGGCTCAATCAATTATTTCTTTGTGAAAGAAAAATTTTAGAAAAAAGGGGGGTTGCCATCCGGGGCCCCCTTTGAACAAATTATGTGAAGAACTCCTGTTCTCTGAAAGCCTCCATTATTTCTGCAAGTCAAAATTTAGCAAAAAAATAATAATGTCAGTCAAGCCTTAGCTTTCTTCCCATATCTAACCCACAAACTCATCCACTGATCATAAAGTAAAAAAAAAAAAAGTTTTGTATCGTCGTATTGCACGATCGTTTTTCCGATGTTTTCTACCGACTGTAATCGACGTTCTCTATCCCTTTATACACTGCGCATGTGAGAAGCTCTGCGCGTTTCCACGCCCATGACGTTCGTCCTAGTGATTGCCACGCCCCTTTTTAGTCGGTCAATGTGGAGACTAGAGGAGTCTGAAGACATGATGGAGGAGAGACAGCAAGCTGCAACCAGGCAGGAGACAGGCCAGGCACTCACCAGGAGGAGCAGGAGGTACAAAGCCACCAACATGAGCTTTGAAGAGATGGTTGAGATGGTGGCTATTTTAAAAAAGGAGGACTACGACGGCATAAAAGGGCTTTACAAAAACCCCAATAAACTCAAGGCCCAGATCATGGATAAGGTACGGAGGGCTATCCATGCAAAATTCGTGGTGCAGAGGTCCACGGAGCAGTTGCGCAAGAGATGGAGTGATTTGAAAATCCGAGAGCCAGAGCAGATGGAGAGAATTCGAAGAGTCCTCAGAAGACGTAAGTCATCCAGTTCACGGTGCATGGATTATTATGTAGACTATGATTTATACAATAGAATAGGGTTCTACGAGTATAGACTGAGGCGGATTTGGTAACTGGCTAAATCATATGCACAAGGAAGGATACGAGATCTTTGATAACTACTGTGTGATGAAGATAATAGACCATAGGTCCCTCCTTGAGGTTGGATTGATCCCAGAGAGTTTGAAATGTCTTGACTGGGAGAGGGGAATAGGCCGCAAATTCCTCTCTATAAGTTTACATACACTGTACAAGTACATAATCTCATTGTTGTATTATTGTTTCATTGATATTCATCCTAATAATATTGTAATGTTTGTTTACTCTACCTCAATAAACTATTTTTCTTGAAAAAAAAAAAGAAGACGCAAGTCATTTTCATGTCTGCTCTGAATTATTATTTTTTATTTTATTTTGTGGCATGTGCTTTTTATTGCAGGTTGTGTATATATACAGTTCAATAACAGATGTTTGAAGGTTCGTGTTTGTCTGGGCATAATAATTGGTTGGTCATTCTATTTAAGACCTTTTTATGTGAGACAATTTTTTTAATTAATGTAGATGTGTTATTAAGTTGATTTAAATAATCCAACTTAAGTCAATATACATTAAAAGGAGAGTATGCTCAGCAAAGCAGTTGATTACACATATGCAATCAGTAGCACAATGGTTGGCATGGCCGATCCGCCCTATAGGCTCACTATGCAAGCAAAGCTGCGAAGGGCCCCCCAAATAACTAGAGGCCCCGCCTGGTAAGAAGTGATTTTCGCCCCCTAACTCCCGCTTCTCAACTCGCTGGCTGCATGGGAGAAGAGGCAAGAAGTCAGCACCCCTTGCTTCTTAATTTAATGTAAGATGTCATTTCAGACAGCAGAACACCCCCTCCACCCCTTTTGCTTCAGGCCCCAGGGAGGTCAGGATCAGCACTGAGTGTTGGTCACAAGAACAACCTAGTTAGTTAGCGTTTCACACAGAGGTGATCCAGTGTCAACTTGTTGTTTTGCCATGTAGGAAACTTGGCCAAAGATAGAGAAATGCAGCAGCTTTGGTAATGGATAAAATCCTGTGTTAAGCTTAGGATTGTAAAAACACACAATTGTACGACACTTTTTAAAAAGAATGATTGATATTCCTCTTTCAGGCCTCTAATCTTTTTGATACATATATCCCTTTTTTTACAATCTCATAGGCCGCAATCAAGCTGCAGCAGTGGAGCCGACCAACCCCACACAATGCCAAGCCCCATCCTCGCCGGATGTGCAGGAAGTGCAAAATGCCACCACATCAGGTCAGTGTCATACAGCACAGCTTCAGGTAATACATGTAGGCCTGCATAATTTTAATTACATGTTTTTTTTCCAAATTTCAGGTGAACGTGCTGTTGGGTTCGGCTTAGACACCGACAGTGCCCAGGTGCTAATTGGGGGGATAATTTGCTGCATGGATGAAATAGAGGACACAAACCTCGCCCTCTTGAAGACCATAAAGAACAACAAGAAGGTGCTCCAAAACCTGACAAATCTTGTTGACATTCTGGGGAGGGTTTAAAAAAAATAATAATAAAAAAATAATAAAAAAAAACATAAAAAATAAAATAAAATAAAAACCAGTAGATGTAGACAATTGTTTAAATGCAAAAATATAGGTCTTAAAAATAAAAAATAAAACATTTCTAGTTTGATATTTAAAAAAATAAAATAAAATCACACATTTTCAGTGTGATACAATAAATATTTTTGGATACTCAACAATGTCTGGCTTCTTATTATATCAATGCTGCCTAAAACACTGCAACCCCTCACAGATACTGTAATTGGAGCGCAATGAAGAGGCACATGCCAAAGTGTTGCATCAAAAATTGTTATTAGACGCCCCTGTTAAACAGGGGCACAAAAATTGGGCCTTAGGCACAACACAACACTGCAACCCCTCACAATACCTCCAATTGGAGGACAACAAACAGCCACGTGCAAAGTATTGCATCAAAAATTGTTATTAGATGCCCCTGTTAGGCCTCGTACACACGATCAAATCTGTCTGCTGGAAACGGTCTGCTAGACCGTCCCAGCAGACAGATTTGATCGTGTGTACGGCCGAGCCGACGGATTTGGCCACCCGACAGATTTCAAAGCATGCTTTGAAATCTTTCGGGTGGGAATCCGTCCGCCCGACCTGTCTGCTGGTTAGTACACTTACCAGCAGACATGTCGTCCCGCACCGCCGCCGAATGGATTTGGTGCATGCGCGGAAGTGTTTTACTTCCTGGTGCGGTGACGTGGCGGCGTCAACGTCACCGCCACGTCACCGACACGTCAGCGCGCCGTCTGCTGGCGGGGATTTTGGTTTGTTCGGGTGTAAACCCGAGCAAACCAAAATCCTATCAGACAGATTTGTTCAAATCGGTCGGTCCGACCGATTTGAACAAATAGATTGCCTCGTGTGTATGAGGCCTTAAACAGGGGCACACAAATTGGGCCTTAGGCACAACACAACACTGCAACCCCTCACAATAACTCTAATTGGAGGACAACAAAGAGCTACGTGCAAAGTATTGCATCAAAAATTGTTATTAGGTGCCCCTGTTAAACAGGGGCAAAAAAATTGTGCCTTGGGCACAACACAACACTGCAACCCCTCCCAATAACTCCAATTGGAGCGCAACAAGGAGCCACGTGCAAAGTATTGCATCAAAAATTGTTATTTTGCACAAGCGCCGTAGATGTGCGCTGTAATGCAGTGGGTGTGACCTTAAGCTGACCCCTGGAGGGCATCCTGCCTCTTTGGAGATGTGCCTGTGCCTCGTCCTCGTCCTCCTCCTCCTCCTCTCTCCTATCAGGCACCCAGGTAGAGTCAGTGACCTCATCATCCCCTCCCTCCTCATCACTGTCAAAAACCTGGCAGTATGCTCCAGCTGGGGGAACATCATCACTTCCAGATTGCTGTCCTTCTTGGCCACCCCCTCTCCCTGGGCTCACATCAATGCCTTCCTCTATCTGTGTTCCGTCATCGGAGTCTTCAAAACGCTGCGCATCTTCCTGCAGCATGTACCTAACACTGTGTTGAAACAGTTCGGGGACTCCTCAAGAGGACATGGTGGTACTAGGGATGTATTGTGTGAAGCCATTGTGCAGAGGGAAGAGGACGCCTTGGCAGCTGCTTTGCCAGATAAACTTCGATCAGTCTGTGTGAGAGAGGATGAGGAGGATGAGGACGGCTTGGTCATCCACTCTACTAATTTCTTTGCATGTTGAGGCTCAACACGGCCAGCTCCCGAAAAGAAGGACGAGCGGCCACGGCCACGTGCTGAAGAGGATGCACCACATCCACCACCGGCGTTACCTCTAGATGCAGAGCCTGCTTGCCCTCGTGACTCTCTGCCTCTCTTTGTTGTCCTTCCAGACATATTTATGCGTTCAGGTGCTATGTAACAGCACAAGCGCAGTGACACCAACTGCGTTCAGGTGCTATGTAACAGCACAAGCGCAGTGACACCAACTGCGTTCAGGTGGTATGTAACAGCACACGTGCGGTGACACCAAATGCGCTCAGGTGGTATGTAACAGCACACGTGCGGTGACACTAACTGCGCTCAGGTGGTATGTAACAGCACACGTGCGGTGACACTAATTGCGCTCAGGTGGTATGTAACAGCACACGTGCGGTGACACTAACTGTGCTCAGGTGGTATGTAACAGCACACGTGCGGTGACACCAAATGCGCTCAGGTGGTATGTAACAGCACACGTACGGTGACACCAAATGCGCTCAGGTGGTATGTAACAGCACACGTGCGGTGACACCAAATGCGCTCAGGTGGTATGTAACAGCACACGTGCGGTGACACTAACTGCGCTCAGGTGGTATGTAACAGCACACGTGTGGTGACACCAAATGCGCTCAGGTGGTATGTAACAGCACACGTGCGGTGACACCAAATGCGCTCAGGCGGTATGTAACAGCACACGTGCGGTGACACCAAATGCGCTCAGGTGGTATATAACAGCACACGTGCGGTGACACCAAATGCGCTCAGGTGGTATGTAACAGCACACGTACAGTGACACTAACTGCGCTCAGGTGGTATGTAACAGCACACGTGCGGTGACACCAAATGCGCTCAGGTGGTATGTAACAGCACACATGCGGTGACACTAACTGCGCTCAGGTGGTATGTAACAGCACACGTGCGGTGACACTAACTGCGCTCAGGTGGTATTTAACAGCACACATGCGGTGACACCAAATGCGCTCAGGTGGTATGTAACAGCACACGTGCGGTGACACCAAATGTGCTCTGGTGGTATGTAACAGCACACGTGCGGTGACACCAAATGCGCTCAGGTGGTATGTAACAGCACACGTGCGGTGACACCAAATGCGCTAAGGTGGTATTAAACAGCACACGCACAGTCAGAGCGGCTGCGTTTCTGTGCAATTCAATAGCCCACTTGCATTAACAGCAACTGCCTTTCTGTGCAAATAAATAGCACACTTGCAGTAACAGGTAATGCGTCTATGTGCAATTACCGTATTTTTCGCACTATAAGACGCACTTTTTCACCCCCCAAAAACGGGGTGAAATGTCCCTGCGTCTTATAGTGTGAATACTGACCAGGCACTGACCCCCCCGTCGCCACCCCCGCCGTGTCAAAATCCCTCTCTCCTTCTTTGTGAAGGAGAGATGACAGAAATGTGCGGCGCATCCTAGCAGGGGCATACCAAGAGGGAGCGGGGGGAGACGTTTTTCCCCGGGTGTCAAAACATGGGGGATGTCAGTAGCGGTGCTATGGGGCTGCGCTCTGCACCCAGGTCGCGTGTCACCCGCCAGAGGTGACACCATCCTGAAGGCAGTGAGAGCTTTTTCTGTTTTTTTTTTCAGCTGAACCCCCCTGCCTTCCGGCGCCGTGGTCTAGTCCTGTCTGACTTCCTGCTCCTTCCCCCACAGCTGCTGCTGTAAACGATGTCCCCAGTCCTCATTTCTAGCTGTTTCCTGGGTACATCTGAGCCAGCCAGAGGGGATTATAATGGCAGTGTCCTCCACTGCCTGAGGTGAGCCCTTGATAAGGGGGTGGGAGGTGTGAGCTGGCATGGTATCCATTGCTCATCACCTGAGCTAATGTGATAGAAGAGGCTTAGGGGTGTTTGTGTCTGCCCTGCTACCCTGAGCTGATCTGAGAAGGGGGGGGGGTTGCTGTGTCCACCACCACCACCACCAGATATAGTGTAGCTGAGCTGATTTGATAGGTGGGATGGTATTGCTGTGTGTCCACCACCCACCTATAGTAGTAGTATAATAAAAAAAAATAGTACACCATTTGGTTCAGAATATTTATTTTTCTCGTTTTCCTCCTCTAAAACCTACTTGCGTCTTATGATCAGGTGCGTCTTATAGAGCGAAAAATACGGTAACTTGCACACGTTGACTAACACGTTAGAGCACTGCATCAAGCACAATCTCCTGCCTGACAGATACTAATAGCAGATCTAGATAAGCTAAACAGTTTATAAATATATTGACAACTTCTAGGGATGTCAATATATTCTCTACAAACTGTAAATTTAACTATACTGACTACTAGCCTCCCTGATCTATCTATCTATCTATCTATTTATCTGAAAAGACACAGTGGGGTAGATTCACATAGATCAGCGGATCTTTTGATCCGCGTGATCTATCTTTTTTACGATCTGCCTGCGCCAGTTTTTGAGGCAAGTGCTGTAGTCAGAAAGCACTTGCCTCGTAAGTTGCCCTGGCGGATCGTAAATCCCCCGGCGGAATGCAAATTCCGCGGCTAGGGGGAGTTTACTATTTAAATCACGCGCGTCCCTGCGCCGATCGTACTGCGCATGCGCCGCCGGCTAAATTTCCCAGCGTGCATTGCCTCAAATGACGTCGCAAGGACGTCATTGTTTTCGACGTTAACGCTATTAACGTATAGCCGTATTCCCGAACGACTTACGTAAACGACGTAAAAAATTCAAAACTCGACGCGGGAACGACGGCCATACTTAACATAGGATACGCCGCACTTACCCCGCATATAGCAGGGGTAACGATCCGCCGGAAAAAGCAGAACGCAAACGACGTAAAAAAAAAGCGACGGCCGGGCCTTCGTTTCTGAATCGCCGGTTCTCCTCATTTGCATATTCGTTGCGTATATTAACAGAAGCGCCACCTAGCGGACGGCGGGAGATTGCAGCCTAAGATCCGACAGTGTAACTCACTTACACCAGTCGGCTCTAAGGGAGATCTATGCGGAACCTGATTCGAGGAATCAGCCGCATAGATCCGAGCGTCGGATCTCACAGATACGACGGTGTATCAGTAGATACACCGTCGTATCTCTATGTGAAGTTGCGCTAAAAATAAAAATAAAAGCAAAAATAATGGGTGATGACAAAATGGTTATTATATTGGGAAGGTGACGTGCTGACGTTCTAGTGACGAGACGTTCCGAGAGACACGGGCGTTCGTGTAAGCCGGCCGGCTGCTATATTTCCATGTTTTAATTCTTTATGCCACATGTAAGGGCAATCTTATGAAATCTTGAAGACTGTTTAAGCTTACTTCACTATGTGGGCTATTTATTTATTTTCGGTGCACTGCTGACATCCGGAAGATCTATAATACACCCTGACATCAGCTGCTCCACTGCTATTTTTGAACCAAGGCTTTCTCTCCTATGCGGTACTTATCTGGCTTCTGGTAAGCCTTCAATTTATTTGGTGACACGGTGGTGGTGTTATTTCAAGTCACTATCTAGGACATCTTTATATATTTTTTAATTATTGCTTTTTAATTTGCTGGTTTGACGTACTTCACTATGTTTATTTAACCACTTCCCCACCGCGCCATAAGCATTTTACTGCTACGGCGCGGTGGAGTTACTTTGACACGACGTCCCTGGGACGTCATCGTGCACCTCCGCGATTGCGCGTCCCCTGGGACACGCTCGCGAAAGTGTCCATGCTCGCCGGGTCTAGAAGACCCGGCGCATCACGGATCACGGTAAATTGCCGCTGATAGCGGCCGTTTACCACGTGATCGCGCCGTCGAATGACGGCGCGATCACTTGTAAACAAACCATCATTTGATGACGCCGGTTCCTCCCTCTCCTCCCTCTCCTCTCTGTACCGTTCGGTACAGTGTACGAGGAGAGGGGGGGGGGCAGGATGTCAGCAGCTGAGCTGTGGCTGGATCTGTGACAAATGCAGTCACAGATCCAGCCATCCCTCAATCCATCCCAGCTCTGCAATCCCCTAGTACCCTGCAATCCCCAGTACCCAGCAATCCCCCAGTACCCAGCAATCCCCCAGTACCCCACAATACCCCAGTACCCAACAATACCCAACAATACCCCAGTACCCAACAATACCCCAGTACCCTACAATACCCCAGTACCCAACAATACCCAACAATACCCCAGTACCCAACAATACCCCACAATACCCCAGTACCCAACAATACCCCAGTACCCAACAATACCCAACAATACCCCAGTACCCAACAATACCCCACAATACCCCAGTACCCAACAATACCCCAGTACCCAACAATACCCCAGTACCCAACAATACCCCAGTACCCAACAATACCCCACAATACCCCAGTACCCAACAATACCCCACAATACCCCAGTACCCAACAAAACCCCAGTACCCAACAATACCCCAGTACCCAACAATACCCCACAATACCCCAGTACCCAACAATACCCCAGTACCCAACAATACCCCACAATACCCCAGTACCCAACAATACCCCAGTACCCAACAATACCCAACAATACCCCAGTACTCGGCAATACCCCAGTACTCGGCAATACCCCAGTACTCGGCAATACCCCAGTACTCGGCAATGCCCCAGTACCCAACAATACCCCAGTACCCAACAATACCCCAGTACCCAACAATACCCCAGTACCCAACAATACCCCAATACTCAGCAATGCCCCAACACTCGGCAATACCCCAATACTCGGCAATACCCCAATACTCGGCAATACCCCAATACTCGGCAATACCCCAATACGCAGCAATACCCCAATACCCTGCATGATACTTTGCAATACCCCAATACTCTGCAATACCGCCTATGGGGATTTTTAAGTAGCGAAGTTTGGCGCCATTCCACGAGTGTGCGCAATTTTGAAGTGTGACATGTTGGGTATCTATTTACTTGGCGTAACTTCATCTTTCACATTTTGAAAAAAAATTGGCTAACTTTACTGTTTTGTTTTGTTTTAAGCACAAAACAGTTTTTTTTAAAAAACACGCGTTCAATAAATTTCTGCGAATATACCGTGCGAGATAAAAAGTTGTAACGGCCGCCATTGTATTCTCTAGGGTCTTTGCTAAAAAAGCATATATAATGTTTTGGGGTTCTATGTAATTTTCTAGCAAATAAATGATGATTTTTCCATGTAGGAGAGAAATGTCAGAATTGGTGTGGGTGTTCCAGAACGCCTGATGGTGCTCCCTGCATGTTGGGCCTCTGTATGTGGCGACGCTGTGTAAAAGTCCCACACATGGGGTATCGCCATACTCGGGAGGAATAGCAGAATGTGTTTTGGGGTGTAATTTGTGGTATGCATATGCTGTGTGTGAGAAATAACCCACTAATATGACAGAAACAAGTTTTTTTTTATTTTTTTTACAGTCGTTTTTCTTTTATAGCGCAAAAAATAAAAAACCCAGAGGTGATCAAATACCACCAAAAGAAAGCTCTATTTGTGTGAAAAAAAGGACAAAAATTTCAAATGGGTAGAATGTTGTATGACTGAGTAATTGTCATTCAAATTGTGAGAGCACCGAAAGCTGAAAATTGGTCTGGTTAGGAAGGGGGTTTAAGTGCCCAGTGGTCAAGTGGTTAATAACTTCTTTTGGCAACCAACTGCTGATACACCTGGAGCTACCCACAACCTCTCAACCCTTTTTCCTGCTGTATCAACCTACTGTGGACTCCTAAAGGCCCTGGCTGGGTTGTAGCCGCAAGCAAGTTATGCTTGCCTTCTGGTAAGCCTCCATTGTTTATCACATTTACAGCTTTGTAGCAGATTAAACATCTTTCTTTCACACAACTGCCCATCAAGGACACTCTAACGTTTTTGTTGGTCTTTCACCTATACCCTTTTGATTTTTTCTAATCTTTTGAGTACACCTGGACTTTAGATTTACATAATATCTTTTTTGCACATGGTATAATAACCATTTGGTCATCACCCATTATTTTTGCTTTTCTTTTTCTTTTTCTTTTTAGCGCAACTTCACCTTTTCTTTCTTGTATTATTTAGTGTGTGTGTAACACCTAGTGGTTGCTGCTTGTAATTAGTCATTTTTGTATGTTAAGCGCGGTAATTTCCTTGCTATATGTATCTCTATGTGAATCTACCCCTGTGTCTCTATCTATCTATATCTCTCTAACTCACTGTCTGTCTAACTTGTCTGTAAGGCAAGCCGTAACACACTACACGAGGCCACCCGGGAGGCGGCCTTTTATAGTGTGGGGCGTGTGCTAAAGCCCTGAGCCCTAATTGGCCAAAGCACACAGGCTTTGGCCAATTAGGTCTCTTTGTTTTTTGGGCGCTGTGATTGGCCAAGCATGCGGGGTCATGGTGCATGCTTTGCCAATCATCAGCGCGCAACGCCACAGTGAATTATGGGTCATTCGAATTTGGCGCGAGCGACCCAAATTGTTCGTTTTCGACGAACGATCGAACGTGCAATGTTCGATGCGAACATGTGTTCGCATCGAACGCGAAGCTCATCCCTACTAGACATCATTGTAGATCACGTGGCCATCTCAACCATAAGTGGGAGCGGGTATCTGACAAAACCAGGTACCTGCTCCCCCCCCCCCACAAAAAGTGGCCAGCAAGCTGAGCTTCCCTGTTTGGGTGGAGCTCTTTTTTAACCACTTAACTGCTAAACATGGCTCAGTGATCACTGACTCTGTCCATTCATATAACTGAAACATCGTAACCTGTGTTTATGATGCTTCAGTTTATGAATGGAGAGGAGCCGCTGGCTCCTCTCCATTCATTTTCAGTGCAGCTGAGGCTGCTGAGAAAGGGACTGGGCAATCTGTGTCCTTAGTCCCTTTCTTTGGTTTAAAGGAGAGATGTCAGAGGTCTGTTAAGACCCCTTATATCTCACAAATAGCCCCCCAACAGGGCTAAAAAAAATAATTGTAAATAAAAATGTAAAATGAAAATAAAAAAAAAACACACTGACACCATCCACCCCCCCCCCCCCCTAAAAAAAGGAAGCATTGTAAAAAAATAAAAAAAAACATAACAAGAAATTGTCACATGACATAAAAACAAGTATCGGTAATCGGTAAGTACTTGAAAAAAATTATCGATGCTTGTACTCTGTCTTAAAAAAGTGGTTTCGGGACATCCCTATTTTTCAAGAGTAGTTTTTCAGCTGTAACTCTGAAAAAAAAATTAAAAATGTGGCTATTTGGCATCTATCAGCGTTTTTTGAGCCAAAAGCTTTTGTGGGAGTATAATTTTGTTAAGAAAAGCTACAAAACGTTACAGCTAAAAAAAAGAGAAAACAACACTGAAAAATGCTGCTTCAAAAACACTGAAAAACAAATTTCTAGAGCTAATGCTACTGGCTTTTTTAAAATGTCCAGTGTGCATGAGGCCTAAAAAAATCAAGCCACACTGCTAGAGGAAAAAAAAAAATCTACTGTTTTGTTAATATGTTTTAATTGGCTTTCATGCAAATGACATTTAAAACAAGTTGCACTTGTTTTGTTCTCTGTCTTAAATAACCAGGGTAAATCTGTCCAAAATGTTTTCAAGACAATGGGCCAGATTCAGGTACATCTGCGCATTATTGGACCGGCGTAGCGCACCGCCTTTACGTTAGACTTGCGCAATGTAGCCGCGCAATCACCCTATTCTCGTCGCTTTTACGCAGAAATTAGTGCCTGCGCAACGTTATTTCTGAGGCGCAAGGCGGAGTAATACAAATTGGGAAGGACGTGGGCGTGTTACATTGAAATGAGCCGTGACCCCATGCAAATGAAGGGCCGGACGGCTCGCGCATGCGCGCTTGAAGCAGACCATGTCAGCACCTCTGTGCGCATGCTCACAACTCGGGAACGGCGCAATCAGTGAAATTGGAAATGGACTAGGGCAAAATCATAAACTACGCAGACAGCATAAATAGACACACACAAACGCACTTCCATTGCAAAAGTACATCCCTTTGTTTTCCCTTCCCATATAGCAAAGTGCTTTTGTTCCGTTGTTGGTTGCGTTGTGATTTGTATTTGTCAGATTTCTGTACTGTGTGATCTAGTGTTTATTAGAAGATATTTGAAAGTGATTTTTGCTAAGTGTTTGTGAGTTTTGTTTGATAGTTTTCTGTTTGTTTGTTTTCTTGCTTGATTGTTCCTGTTTGTTTTTGTGACTGCTTTTTGCTGAGTGTTTGTGAGAATTTTTGTTTGATAGTTTTCTGTTTGTTTGTTTTCTTGCTTGATTGGTCGTGCTTGTTTTTGTGAGTGATTTTTGTTGACTGGGAGTGATTTTTGGTCAGAGTATGACAGAGAGGAAGAGGAAATTAAATTTTTCTTTGAGGGAGAAACAAATTCTTGCCCGGGCCATTTCCGACTATGGGCGTTTCCTCCACGGCCCGGACAGTGCCAACACCACCCCGGCCAGGAGGAGAGAGATTTTGGACATGATCACTGACCAGGTGAATTCAGCGGGGGAGGGGGAGACACGGAACCGGTCTGGGATTGATAAAAAGATAAATGACCTCCGGCGTCTGGTCAAAAAGAAGCTGGCCAAAATGCTTGCCCATGCCAGGGCCACAGGAGGGGGCCCACCATGCCGTGTTAGGCTGACAGCGGAGGAGCGTGCGGTGGCCCAGACCTTTCATAGGCAAGAAGTGGAGGGCCTGCCCGGCTATGACTCAAGTCATGAAGGCGTGATGCCAGGTAAGGTTTTTTTTTCTTTCAGGTGTGTAGCATGTGTGGGGGAGGGGGTGAAAGGGAATATGTGGCAAGTGTGTGTATCCTCCAACCTGTGAATGTTTTGTGTCATCCACAGATGTGCAGGAGGGTGCTGGGCCATCTGGCCTGACCGCACCATCCCCAGGACAGCAGCATAATGAGGCCCCCCCCCCCCGACAAGGCCAGAGTCCGCGGAGGAGGTTGAAGAGGAGGAGGAGGTTGAGGAGGAGGAGTTTGAGAAGGAGGAGGAGTCCATGTCAGGCACTGGACTATTGTTTTTGGATGACTCTTCCCCTCTGGCTGGCAGCAGCCAGCCCTTCCTAAGGGGGAGCCCCCCCCCCTCCTCCCCCAACATGGCTCCCCTCCCAAGGGTCTCCCCTTCTCCCCGGCCACAAGCATCAGCTGGAGGCAGGAAGGTGACCCAGAAGACCAGGGGGGTGGCCGATCTCCTGCCTGCCACTCTGAAAAGGGACCAGTTCCTCCAGACCCGCCATCTGGGACAGGTCAGCCAGACATTGGTGCGGATGGAGGAGAGCCTGTCCTCCATCAAGTATACGCTTGGGAACCTGGACTGCCACTCCCGGGCTTTCACAAACTGCCTTAAAGACCTGCAGACTACATCAGCAGGCGTTGGGCAGGATGTGAGGGCCCTCACCCAGGCTATCCAGGCCAACACTGCAACACTAGGTGCTGCCCTGGACAGAATAGCCGTGGCCTTGGAGGGCAGGCCGCCAGGTGGGCAGAGACCAGGGGCTGCTCCTCCTTCCCCGGTTTACCCCCTCCCCCATGAGTCTCCCCAGAGGAGCCGGGGCCATGGCCGGGGGCGCCCCAGGCGTGGCTCACGTCAAGGGCACTAATTTGTTTTTCCCCTTTTTTTGGGGCCTTTTTTTTTTCCTGGAAATTTTTTGATTTTGCTGGTTATTTTTTTATTTATTTTTTTGGGTTGTGAATGCTGTTTGAATGTGGGGGTGACATTCCTGCCGGAAAAGGGGTGTCACCCTCAATTTTGGTGGAGAAGGGTTCCCCAGGACCAGGGAGAAGTGATCCCCAGGTCTGTGTGAATGGTGTATGAATGTACAGTGACATAATTGGAGCCTTGGCGTGGCGTTGCTGCTCACAAGTCCTGCATGGTGGACTGGTGCCAATCCAATTTGATGAGGATGTGGGGTGTGTGTGCTAGGGACCACAGTGGTGTGCATGCTTGCATTCTCATTGTGCCATGATTAATGTGTGTGTTTAACGTGCAAAGATGCCCAATGTGAGCGGTCTCCTGGCTGCTCTTCCCTCAGAAGGCGGGGTAACCTCGGTTAGGGGGGGGGGGATTGTCTGGTTCAGGGGTCAGGTCATCACGTAGGTCAATCTGCATGCCCTTTCTCACTGCGAAGTTGTGCAGCAGGCAACAGGCACCGATGATATGGCACACAAAGTTTGGCGAATACAACAGGGTACCCCCAGACTTATCCAGGCATCGGAAACATGACTTCAGGAGGCCAAAGGTGCGCTCCACCACTGCGCGTGTTTGGGCGTGGGCTTGATTGTATCTTTCTTCTCCTGGGGTTTGGGGGTTCCGGATAGGAGTCATGAGATGGGGTCACAGTGGATATGCAGAGTCACCTGTAAGGGAAAAGACAGGAGGATGTTAGTCATGCATGTGCCCCTTGTGATGTGTGCATCATGGGGGGGTACAGTCATGCCTGCCACCCATGTCACTCACCAACCAGCCAGGTGTCCCCATACACGTTCTGATCGAATTCCATTCGGATGGGGCTCTGATTGTATATGTAGCTGTCATGGCTGGACCCTGGGTGTTTGGCACGGACGTGCCATATGAGGCCTTGGGCATCGACTATCACCTGTACGTTGATGGAATGCCAATGCTTCCGATTGCGGTACATGTGCTCTGTCTCCTGGGGGGGCTGGAGTGCCACATGTGTGCAATCAATGGCCCCCACGGTGCGTGGGAATCTGGTAATTCTGTAGAAATCTGTCATTGCCTTCAGCCGCAGGTCCTCAGTGGTTGGTTTGATGATTTGGTTGGCCATGCGTCTGAGGATTGCAGGGACAACCTGGTGCACACATCTACTCATGGAGGATTGTGACATCCCAGCCACCACTCCACTTGTACGCTGAAAAGAGCCACTGGCAAGGAAATGGAGTGTTGCCATGACCTTGACCAGTGGCTGCACTGCATGTGAGCGTTGTGTTGGGCTGGTGATGTCCTCCTGCAGGGTTGTGGTTAATTCCAGGATGGCATGAGGGCTGAATCTGAAGATGTGATACACCTCACAATCACTCATGCCAAACAGGTCTATGCGTGTGCGGTATATCCTCTCCCGTGCCATCCTCCGTGCCCTCCTCCTTCTTTGCTCATCTAAAGTCAGTAGTATAGCTATGCGCGACGATGCCCCTGGCATGTTGGCATACAGATTGTTGTGCAACACGTGTGACTGCTCAGCTCCTCACTAACAGTGTTGCTTTATCTGACATGTAGACAATTTTTCTCTTTTTAGACCAGCTTTTATATGGTGTAATTTTAGACAGGACATTTTGCTGTTGCGCACACCGCGTAGCCTGCGCTGCCCCAGCGTTCTTTTGTGGATCCCCGTAAGTCCCTCATTAGCATATTTGACTAGCAAATCTATGGTCTGTCTAGCGCAGTTTTGCGCGGACGGATGCGCCTGTCTAACGAAATTACGCTGGACAAAAAAAGTAGATTTCTTGCGTATCTCGTTCTGGGAATGCCGTGCATCGAAACGCACGCGCACATTTAGACTTATGCCGCGCATCTCTTGTTACGCAGGCGTAATCGCTCTGTGAATCTGGCCCAATGTTCTTTCTGAGGACAAATCCATGAATATGACTGTATTTCTATTGTCAGATCTGTGAGGAGGGATAGAGCGGAGAGGGCTGCTGCTCTCGGGCACAGTGTTGGATCAAGATCAGGCTCAGATAAATAAATGGGGGGGCTGGGGATAGCTGCACACAGATGTTTTTTTTACAGTACCGTACCTAAATGCATTACGGTAAAAAAACTTCTTAAAAATAACAAACATTTCATACTTACCTACCATGTGCAATGGTTTTGCACAGACCAGCCCAGATCCTCCTTTTTTCTTGGGTCCCTCTTCCTGGCCCCTCCCTCTTGTTGAGACAAGTAGCTTGCTATGGGGGCACCCAAGCCAAGCCACAGCTCCTTGTGTCCATTCAGATTTGGAGCCACGGCTCAGCCCCGTCCCCTCTCTCTTCTAATTGGTTTATTGACTTTGTTGCTGTCTCAGCCAATCAGGAGGGAGTGTCTCGGACAGCCGAGTCTCTTGTGCAACATCGCTGGATTGAGATGGGCTCAGTTATGTATTAGGGGGGGCTGCTGCACACAGAAGTTTTTTTATTTTAATGCACAGAATGCATTAAGTTAAAAAAAAAAAAATTCTACCTCTACAACCACTTTAAATAAGACATTGTAATTAGCCACTATATAACAAGATAAGCATACCAAGCACAAGTACTCATATAAAATGTAAGGCATTTCTTCATCAATTTAAATTCCATTATGTGTTGCAAATATAACTTATATTGTTACCATCACACAGTGGTGTTACTTTGCAGCCTGAAATGAGGACAGACACATTTTTTGTTTTACCCAGCTGTACAGTGGATATAGAATAGAATCATCCCCCTTTAAAATAATGCCACTGTATTGATTTACAGCCTGAAATAAAGTGAGACACAGTTTTTGTTTTATGCAGCTGTTCTTCTCTGTGCAACTTATAACATGTAAGTGAACGATATATAACACATGTCCAAAACAAAATATAAAAACAATTCAAAAACAAGCACAGACTTCCGGTTCCGGCGCCGCATGGAGTAGCTGCTCTTCACTGCAGCTCCCGCAGCACGACCCCAAATCGGCCTTCAAATCGGCCCGAGAAGCCCCACGACCACCCATCCACCTCTGGGCACGTCCTCACACCATCATGGACCGGTTTCTGGAGAAATCGGGCGCCCCGCTCCAACTCGGCCCAGACCGCACAGCCGGCGCCGGCCCAGCCGCAAATCGAGGCCCCGGTCTCGGCCTACACCGCTCCGCGGACATCACAACAGCCGGCCGCGATGGAGGTAAGCGGCAGCACATCCCCCCCTCCTTCTCCACACGCGTCCCTGACACAGGACACTGGGGATGACACCACGGAGCGGATCGCTCAAGCTGTAGCCACCCTACTGACCCCCATGATTGCAGCTTCAGTGGAGAAGGCCGTGAACGCCGGGATGGCGCAGTTCAAGGCCCAACTGGGGGAACATGGCACTAGGCTCACTGAGCTAGAACATCGCCTATCTCACGCTGAGGAAGACCTCTATCAGACCCAAGCCCTGGAACATGCCCAGGATAAGACCAACCAGTACATTCTCCAGAAATTAGATGATTTGGAGAATAGATCCAGGAGAAGCAACCTTAGGTTTGTGGGGGTCCCCGAATCGCTCCAGTCCTCTGCATTAGCTGACTTTTGCTCCCACCGCATCCCAGAATCACTGGGCCTCCCAGGCCCATGCATTGTAGAACGCGCCCACTGCATGGGGGCCTTTAATTCAGACCGCAAATCCCCGCGCCCGATCATAGCCAAATACCTTAATTATGCGGACAAATCTCTCATACTGCATACATTCCGACAAGCCCGCCAGCTCCAAATCGACGGTATAAAAGTCCTAGTATTCGCTGACTACTCGGCCGAGGTATCAAAGAAAAGAAAGGCTTTTCAACCGATCTGCTCGGAGCTCTTTAAGCAACAAATAAAATTTACACTGGCTTTCCCGGCCATATTACGCCTCAAGGCCCCTAACGGAGATCAGCTGACCTTCCAGGATCCCTCGGAGGCCGAAGCTTTCCTGAGATCACGGCATGCGCAGTCGCATCCCCAGTCCCCCTCCAAAGCCCCTCCACTTAACCGCACCCTGGATCAAAGAAGCCCAAGGAAGCACTCCCCGAAGCGCTTCAGGCACTCGGGCGTCGACCCAAACCTGGCCGCCACGAATTAACCGCTACCTGCTCTGTGAACACTCACACGACTCTGCCTTCTACTCCTATCCTTGAGACTCACCACCAGAACATGATCTGTCCGGGCACCTGCTGCCCCGGGGCCTCTGCTATGGTCTAACCCTCTGCACCTTCCAGTCAGGTCAGACTCTTGAGCAATGCTCTCTCATCCCCTTTCCCCTTCTGATGTTCACCTTGCATTTTCTCTTTCCATGCTCAGGATTATGAACGGTTTGATTTATCATAATATCCACCTTTGTTTAATCTCTGTTATGTCATAACTTTTACCATGTTCCATGCCTACTTTTGATGCCTCTACTAGATAGACTACGTTGTTATGAATCCTGCCACCCCCCAATATATTATATCCCTCCCTATCTGCTCTATAGGACCTGTTGTATTGTTAGACTACTATTTTATTACTGGTCTCACTGTTAGCGCCTCCTGGCCTCATTGTACGGTCTAATTAGGCATACCCGGCATACCCGGGTATACACCAGCCAGCCGCATGTTGCCCTGCGTCTTGCTCTGGGCTTCCGGGCCCCATGTCACCAAGGTCGTGACAGGGGAGCCGCCCCGTACAGCGACTTCATGTGGAAAAAAGCGAAGTTCACAAGTTTGGTTTTGTTGCTCTTGTTACCCCCCTCTCTTCTTCACGCCCTCCTTCCCCCCCCACCATCCCCCCTCCCCCACACACTCCCCCAGGCACCCGATCATTCCCCCCCTGTGCTCCCCCCTTCGCAAGTGCCCTACGTCGCCCATATCCCTCGCCTAAGTTAGTCATCGTCGGAGCTGAGTCACATGATACCCATCCTAAAAATCCTTCTCAGACCCCCTTTCCCGAACCAATAACATGAAAGTTATCTCATGGAACGTGAAGGGACTCCGGTCCCCAAACAAAAGAATGAAAATCCTTAGACACCTGAAAAGGCTAAAAGCAGATATTGCTCTACTGCAGGAGACCCACCTCTCTACTTCAGACTTCCCCCGCATGAAAAAACTCTGGGTGGGTACGGTCCTAGGCTCTGAGGCCGTTGGCCGGAAGGCCGGTGTCCTCCTACTGATTCATAAAAACCTCCCATGTTCGGTCCTTGCGATAAAAGCGGACACCCAAGGTAGATTATTATCCGCCCATGTTAAGATAGGCTCCAAGGAACTTGTCCTTTTAAACATCTATGCTCCTAATTCCCCAGGGAAGGACTTCTATTGTGAATTGTCCACATGGCTACTGCAACACTCCCACCTCCCCCACCTGGTGGGAGGCGACTTCAACGATACCCTACACCAGATAGATGACAGATCTTCCCCTAAGCGATCCAACCTAGCCCTTGCCCCCCCCCAACCCTTCTCTATTTGCTTCCACAATGGATTCACTCCGCCTTCGTGACCTTTGGCGGTTAGCCCACCCTGCTGACAGAGAATTCACCTTCTACTCCAACCCCCACGCAATCTTTACTAAAATTTACTACCTTTTCGCCTCAGACGACCTAATTCCCTTAGTCTCCGCCTCCGACATACTCGACATTGCCGTGTCAGACCACGCCCCGATCTCAGTCTCACTTGACAACCTAGACCTCCCCCCCCACCTGAAACTATGGCGCTTCCCCTCCTACCTCAACAATCATTTTGACTTTCAATGTTTCATAGAAAACGCCTGGGCGGAATAATCCTCGTCTAATGCCCTCCACATGGACGACCCAAACCTCTTCTGGGACGCCGGTAAGGCTTTCCTCAGGGGTCAGATCATATCCTATGCCACTTCCTTCAAGAGAAACGCCCTATCACAATACAAACTGGCCAGTTCCCGGTTGCACCAAGCCCAAAGGGCTCTTTATGTTACTGACTCCCCCGAAAACAGGGACGAATGGCACGCAGCTAAAAGATCCTTTGACACCTGGGCGGACACTATAGAAACAGTTAAAAGAGCGAACCTAGACACCACCCTCCACAAATTCGGGAACAAAGCGGGCAAACTGCTCGCTAGACTAAGTAAAGGCCCATCTAATCCCACCCATATGTTACGTACCTGATGCAGGCTTGCAGGGCTGGGAGCTGTAGCAGGCTGGATGAGCCGGATGCAGGGTCAGACAGGCCGGGTCGGTAATAATCAGGCAGATCAGGCAAAGACGTTAGGCAGAAGAGAGGTCAGGTCACAAGCCAGGTAGTACTGGAAGATCATCAGACAGAATCAGCAGGCAGGATCAGAGTCTAAGGGAAGCCGGGATCAGAACATGCAGCAGGTATTCACAGGTAACAACAAGCTGGATCAGAGTCAGAGGTCACACAGGAAACAGGAAATGACATGGAAGCTGCAGACCAAACAGCAAGGAACCTCTGTAGGAGCCTTGCTTAAATAGCCTGCCTGACTCCATTATTAGTGACAGGTGTGTGTCTTAAAGTGCTAGTATGCATGCGTGCATGCCGGGCGCTTGCATGGAAAGTCTGTCTTCCCTGACATTGCCCCCTCCCTACGGGCAACCTCCGGGTGCCCAACTGGTTCCTTTTTGTGGGTTCCTGCGGAAGAAGGCACGGATCAAGTCTGTGGCATGTACATTTTGTGCGGGTTCCCAGGAATTCTCCTCTGGACCATAACCCTTCCACTTAATTAAATATTGCGTCTGACCCCTTCTTTTCCTGCAGTCTAAAACAGCCTCGACCTCAAATTCCTCGTCCCCATCAATAATAATAGGTGTGGGAGGACCAGGTCTATGTTCTGGAAATGGATCTGGCACAACAGGCTTCAGCAAGGAAACATGAAACACTGGGTGGATCTTAAAAGATTCAGGTAAGGTTAATTCAAAAGAAACGTCATTAATTTTTCTCCTTACCGGAAATGGTCCTACGAACCTTGGTGCCAGCTTTTTAGAAGGACATAGCATAAAGTCCATATTTGCGGAGCCGGCACAATACGCTTTTAACATGCCCTCTGTGCACCTCTAATGATACAGAGAATATCAAGATGTCGTCAAGGTAGACAACCACGAAAATATCCAGAAAGTCTTTGAAAATATCGTTAATAAAGTACTGGAAGGTGGCAGGGGCGTTACAAAGGCCAAAGGGCATAACTAGATATTCAAAGTGCCCAAATCTGCTACGGAAGGCAGTTTTCCATTCATCCCCTTCTCGTATGCGAACCAGGTTATAGGCCCCTCTTAAATCCAGCTTAGTAAAGATGCTTGCTGATTTGAGTCTTTGGAACAGTTCAGGGACTAAAGGAAGGGGATAGCGATTCTTCACTGTTATTTTATTTAGGTCACGATAGTCCACACATGGTCTCAGGGAATGATCCTTCTTTTCTACAAAAAATATACCGGCACCGGCCGGTGAGGTAGAGGGACGGATGAATCCTTTCTGCAGGTTCTCATCAATATAGTCTTTCAAGACCCCTGATTCCCGTTCAGATAAAGGAAAGATGCGCCCAAATGGAATCTCGCCCCCTGGGAAGGAGCTCAATGGGGCAGTCATAAGGTCTGTGTGGGGGAAGGGTGTCTGCTCCTCGTTTGCTGAAAACGTCCAGGTATTCGTGGTAAGAATCCGGAACTACTTGACATAATTCAGGGTCTGTGTCCATACACAGCAGGGTAGCAGGTGAGGGTGGTGAAGTTTCCAAACAGTGTCTCTGGCAATATGGTGACTGGAACTTGACACTTCCGGATTCCCAGTCTATCTGTGGGTTGTGGGCCTGTAGCCAGGGTAGGCCCAGGATGACGGGATAGAAGGGCGAAGAGATTGCGTCTAAACGCAGCAGCTCTCGGTGGTTGGTGGAGGAGGTGGTCAACATTGGTGGGGTCACCTTGGTTACCAGTCCAGATTTAATGTGAGACCCATCAGCCAAGAATACAGTGAGCCCCTGTTATCTGGTTTGTAGAGGAATGTGTTGCTGAGCTGCGAAGGACTGGTCAATGAAACAGCTACACGCTCCAGAATCGATAATAGCAGTCACTGATACGGTTCTTCCCGGCAGCTGGAAGGAAACAGGCAGAGCGATATGCGCTGAGCTGGCAGACAAGGCAGGCCGGGGTAACTGGTTGGGTGAAGAAAGGGAAAGACATTTACGCAGCTTGGCAGGACAGGTACGTACAAAGTGACCGGCAGCTCCACAGTACAGACAGAGGTTATTTATTCGTCGACGTTGGCGTTCTTCTGGAGTCAATGAAGAACGGGTCAGGCCCAATTGCATGGGTTCAAGCGTCTCTGGAGTAGGGAAAGCAGAGTTTCCAGGAGCCAGGTTAGGAGAATCAGGGATCTTGGGTAACATCCAGGTTGGACGTGAGTGCTGTATGGTTTTTTCAGTCCTGCGTTCTCGTAGGCGGCGGTCAATCTGAATGGACGTAGTGATTAGGGTTTCCAGAGAGCTTGGCACCCCGACCCGAGCGAGCTCATCTTTCAGATTTTCAGAGAGACCCAAACGAAACTGGTGACGCAGGGCTGCATCATTCCAGCTGGTGTCTGCACTCCAGCGTCTAAAGTCACTGACATAGTCTTCGGCCGCTCTATGGCCTTGCTGTAGTGCATGAAGAGCGGCTTCAGCGGTGGTGGTACGATGTGAGTCGTCATAAATCAGTGCCATGGCACCAAATAACGTTTGCATGGTGTCTAGTTGTGCGTTTTTCTCTTCTAACAGCCGGTGGGCCCAAGACTGCGGTTCCCCTTGTAGGAGAGAAATAATAAATCTCACTTTGGTGGCTTCCAGGGAAAAAGTCTGTGGCTGAAGAGCAAAGTAGAGCTGGCAGGCATTGCGGAAGGCTCTAAATTTACTCCGATCACCGGAAAACCTCTCAGGCGTAGGTACTTGGGGCTCAGGGGGTGACACCATTACTGTATGGTTGGCTGAAGTCCCAGTTTGGGTGGTGGAGGAGGCAGGATCGGATGCAGGAGCTATGGTTGCTGGAGTGGACAGGGACTGTACCTGCTCTTCCAGACGCACGTATCCCTCCTGCAGCGATTTAACCGCTTTTGTAAGAGCAGCGAGGTGCTGACATATTTCATCCACTGGAGAGGATCCTCTTGCAGGCTCAGACATGGCTGTTTGGTACTGTTACGTACCTGATGCAGGCTTGCATGGAAAGTCTGTCTTCCCTGACACCATATCACGGCCCTGAGAGACCCCAAAGGCTCCATTCACACCACACCTCCGGCCATAAACGAAACCATGCTTCAATTCTACTCGGCCCTATACGCCCCAGACCCCATCGACAAATCTGTAGCCGCCGCCTTCTTAGAAAACTTGGTGATCCCCAAAATTACCCCCTCCCAACTAGAAGCCCTAAACGCCCCTATCTCCACTACCGAAATCTCAGACACCATACGCAAACTCACACCTTCCAAGGCCCCAGGCCCTGACGGTTTCACAAGCGAATTCTAAAAGACCCTGCAAAGCACTGTAGAACCCACCCTCCATAAGGTGTATAGCGGCATGTGGGCCGGCGGCCCCTACCTCCCCTCGGGAAACCGGGCCATTATCAAACTACTCTCCAAAAAAGGAAAGGACCCCCTCAAGCCAGGCTCATACAGGCCAATATCCCTACTGAACCTGGATGTAAAGATTCTTTCTAAAATCGTTGCAAATAGACTTGCAGACATTATCCCCTCCTTGATACACCCGGCGCAATCGGGCTTTGTAAAGGGTAGGACAGCCACTTTAAATATTTGCAAAGTCATGTTGGCCTTGGAACACGCCAAACATCACCCAGACGGCGACTTCGCCATCATCACCCTGGACGCGGAGAAAGCTTTCGATAATGTGAGTTTCGAGTGGCTTTCTCTGTCCATGGCCAAAATGGGTTTCTCCGGCCCCTTCTGTCACCTCATAGACCCCCTCGGCGACCCTGGTGGCGGCCGGGATGCTCTCAGGAGAGTTCCGGCTCCACAAGGGGACACGACAGGGCTGCCCCCTTTCCCCACTCCTTTTTAATTTAGCCCTTGAACCCCTCTCCAGACATCTCATCCAGGTAGCACCCCTCCACGGCATCAAAAGCGGCACACACACGAACTTCGCTCCTCACTTTTTGCAGACGACGTCCTCATTTTTTCAGCGGACCCCTCCTCCGACATGCTCACCATCAAGTACATTTTTGACGATTTCAGACTCTGCTCGGGCCTCCGAATAAATTATTCCAAAAGTGAAATTCTCCCTCTAGGCATCTGTCCCAAACCGCCCTGGTCCCAACATTCCATTTTTACCATTGCCACCTCCCACATCACCTACCTCGGCATAAAGATAGGCAAGCTACCCTCATCTCTATATCACCTAAACTACCCCCCTCTGATTGCTAAACTATGCCAAGAACTGTTGAACTGGTCAGATCTACCGCTCTTGCTTCTGGGGAGATGCCATCTAGTCAAAATGGTCAGCTTTGCCAGACTGTTATATCCACTGCAGACTATCCCACTTCTCGTACGCCACAAAGATGTTAAACTCATTGAATCGGCTATATCTAAATTCATCTGGCACGGCAAAAGGCCACGCATAGCTATGAAGAAACTCTTTCTCCCCAGACGCGAGGGCGGCGCTAGTCTCCCCAACGTTAGGCTCTACAATTTAGCATGTCTGTTAAGATTTAGTTTAGACTGGATATCTCAAGCCTCGAGATACTCGAACTATTCACTGGAATCTGACATGGTACACCCCCTCTCCCTGGCGGCTCTTCTACACTGTAAATGGAAGTCAATTACCCCCAAACTCCAGCACAACCTGTTACTCAGGGACACGGTCATCGCCTGGAGGGAAACCAGGAAACTCCTCGGGCTATCCCCATTTGTGTCACGACATCTCCCCATCCAAGGAAACCCCAACTTCCCCGCGGGTCTAGATCACAAACCCTTCCAAAGATGGCAGGAAAAGGGACTCACACTATTTGCCTCTCTTTGCGACATCTCAACTGGGCGACCTTTACCCTTTGCCACCACGGCGGAAACCTTTAAGTTGCCCAAAACGGATGTCTTCCACTACTGGCAATGCGCCACCTACCTACGCTCATCATGCAACGACCCAGGTAGGCGCTTCTCCCCCTCTTTCGCGGATCGGCTGCTCTCAGATGGTTCGTATAAAATCTCCGACATATACAAACCCCTGCTCACCGAATCCTCGATCTACCTGGCTGACACATCCGCATCCAACTGGGGTAAGGACTTCCCCGATGATGACTTGATCCACAAATTGCTCCAAGGCTTCAACACAGTTATGCGTCTCACCCACAATGAAATATGGAGAGAAAGCCAACTAAAGATCCTCCACCAGGCCCATATCCCCTTTCTCCACTCATCGCAAGACCCCACCGGTGCCAAGTGCCCACTGTGCCTTCACCCAAAGCCCTCCCTGGCCCACCGCTTCTGGTCATGTTCCTTTATTTCAGCCTTCTGGGACCAAACCCTTGCCTACATCTTCAAAGTTACCCTACTGAAACTGCCTAAAGATCCGCTCCTCCTCATCTTCGGCTACTGGGACCCTCTCCTACTCCAGAGATCTCAGCAGGATGTCTCCGATGTCTCCACCGCTTCCATCCCCCCAGCCGCTCCACGGCCATGTAAGGACTGGCCTTTACTCTGCTTCCTTGCGGCACGAAGGGTGATCCTGAGAAGTTGGATCTCCCCACACCCCCCGTCTGTCACCCAGCTCCAACGGGACCTTCTTCTCCTCCTCTATAGAGAAAGAGCCACCACCGATTTCACGCAAGACACTGCACAATCCCGCTTCTTCTCAATCTGGCGACCCTTCATGGGCTCAACGCTGTCTCAGGATGACATAGCCACCTTTGAACAATCCTCCTTCACGTACTACAAATCCCCTCCTCCCCCGTCCTCAGGGGGAGAACCGTCACTACCCTCCGCTTTGGCCACCACTTATCCATAACCACTACCGGCGACTTGAACACTGCCCCCTCCCTCCCCCCCCACCAGCGAAATCTCTGCAACCCCTTGGTGCCTCCCCCCCCCTCGTGCAGAACTTGAACACTGTTCCCCTTATCGTGGGGCTACACTATATCTGATATTTTTTTTTTTTGGTCCTCCCTGCTGTAATTGTGTTAAGTTGTTCCTCTATACTACATGCCTTACACATACCCACCTCTCCTAGATCCGACCAGTTCATATCCTAGTAGGGTACTTATCCTCCCACTGCCCCTCCCAGCTGGGGGCATCGGGAATATTGTTGTGTCTCATCATTTCATCCAGGATTGAGTCTGAAAGAGTGACTCCTCCCCAGGGCTAGAACTGAGCTCCAGTAGTAATCGGCGTGCGCTCCTTGCAGAAGGGCGTACGGCTCCTGGAGCCAGACAGGCAGGGCTTTCCTCCCCCAGCCTCAGTCTCCGCTGTCAGACTCGCTCTGACCCACGATCCACCGCCCCGGATCCCCTGGTTCTCCCTTCCAGGAATCACCAGAGCCTTAAGGTAAGCCCCTGACACAGGGCACAGGGCGCGCCATCCACCCCTTGAACACCATTGGGCGGCCGTCCTTTTCAGGACAAGCCGCGGCTGCGGCCCTTGCGCTCCGTTCCCCCCCCTTCCTGTACCCGTACACCGCCATCACTGCCCAAGGCATCCTTCCACAACCTCTCCCCTTAATCTCCGCCGCTTCTGGGAGTCTTTTTTTTTTACAACCGCGCCGGCCTGATCACAATCGCGGCAGCCGCGAACTAGGAAAGGCCACGGCTTCACCCGCGGCCTAGCGGTACGCCGGGCCATAGCCCCTGCTATCACCTAAACTGCCCTAGCAAGCCCCCTCCTACCCCAGAAAAGCAGCGGCTTCCCCACCATTATCCCAGTCTTTCCCAGCAGCACCAATCCACTTAGGATCACAGCCCCCATCCTGGATCCTGCTGCAGGATCGGCAGCCATCTTGCTGCACCCAGCCCCACTCTCCCCCTTCCCAATACTATCAGTACTTGATCCAGGGTTCGTCCGATCGCCTCTCAAGGGGTCAGGAAGGAATTTTTTTGCCCTACAGCAGCAGATTGGCCTAGCACTGCTAGGGTTTTTTTTGCCTTCCTCTGGACCAAGACAGAAAGAGGATTCAACGAATCCTTGAATACCCCCCACCCCCCCTCCCACCCCCCCGGTGTTTGGCGACCATGGCTAATCTGCAATATTCTGCGGAAACCATTTGGGATCTGAGGCGATTTGTGGCAATATTGCCAGCCAGCACCAAAAAAGTCCTAGGAATTGAGCGACTATTGAGAAGCGATCGACGATCGACTATCAAAAATTGCAGACGTTTACCCCAATCTAAGCACATATCATGTGCTTTGATCAACACAAGATCGGCAGTAAAACACTGACTAGAAATCCATGATTTCCTTCTACAACACGATTTAGACTGCCTCTTTATTACAGAGAGCTGGCTCACAGCCGACTGCAACACCATTCTAGGTGAATTGGTGCCAGAAAACTACCGTATTATAACGGAAAACAGAATAGGGCAAAGAGGAGGAGGACTGGCGGTGATCCATAAGACTCACCTTGCGATCACTAAACCAGTACTTCAAAACCCTCTTCCATTCATGGAAACCCTTACTCTGCAACTGCAAGTAAACTCCCAGGAGACCGTCCGGATCTTACTCTGCTACAGACCACCTGGCCCAAAATCGCAGCTGCTACCATCATTGACGGAGTTTATCTCCACTTATACCCTCAACAGCAAACAACTTTTGCTGCTCGGGGACCTAAACCTCTGGGCCAACTCCTCACAAGACCCTGTTGCCGACGCCTGCATCGACCACCTGGAAGGATTAGGGCTACAACAACTTGTATGTGGGCCCACACATGCTTCAGGTCACACACTCGATCTTATTTTCAGACAAAATCTGGAAATAAAAATTCTGGAAAATGAACCATTGCCATGGACAGACCACCATGCAATCAAATTCATTATTTCCAATATCCCCCCCTTAACAAATACATCAAATCCAGTGACAACACACTGGACCAGATGTCAGAAGAAGCTCCACTCGGATCTCTTCAAAACCACTTTAAGGAAAAAAATACAAACAATTCAGCCGCATCAAACGGCCGTTGTAACACTGGATGCCATAAATTTGGCCATGCTACAGTCAGCCGACTTGGTAGCACCGAAACGTAAAACCCGCACCCGAAAAAACAACCGCAGCTGGTTTAACAACCAGCTGTCGTTACTGAAGCAAGAACGCAGAAGGGCAGAATCTGCCTGGAAAAGATGTTCTTCAGAGCTACACCTATCCATCTACAAGGCGGCGACAAGAAAATATCACAAAGAAATTTTCCAAGCCAAGAAAAATTATTTTTCGGAGGCTATCAACAGCGCCTTGAACCGCCCCCGCGAACTCTTCAAGATGGTCACCCAGACCATGAAACCAGGATGCATTGAAGCCCCTAGTTTGGACACACAAGAATTTTGCAATGAACTATCGGATTGTTCATTAATAAAATCGAGGCAATCCGTGAAAGCATTCAGCAAAACAATTCCCCCCTCAGCCCCCCCTGCAGCCTCTCACACAGCACCCATAGTAACTCTCCTATATCAGGTAAGTTTACCCTGGAACCCATCTCCATTGAGACCACTAAGAATGTCATTGGCGCTTTGCGTAATAGCACAGCGCCAAATGACATTATCCCCACAAAACTGCTGAAGGAATGCGCCGACATCCTGGCTCCTCCCATCACGCAACTTATCAACCAGTCTTTCTTGGAGGGCATAGTGCCCTCACAGTTGAAAGAGGGTATAATTCAACCCATCCTGAAGAAACCCTCCCTGGACCCCAAAGACCCACTCCACCACCGTCCCATAACAAGTCTCAATGTACTCTCAAAGATAATGGAGAAAGTAGTGGTACAACAGCTGCAACAGCATCTGGATACCCACAAGCTACTTGACCCATTGCAATCAGGCTTCCGCCCCGGACACGGGACGGAAACAGCATTGCTGAAAGTATGGGACGATGTTCTCAAGGCCGCAGACGAAGGAGAATCTTGTCTTCTAGTTCTGTTGGACCTAAGTGCAGCTTTCGACACGGTAGACCACAAACTATTACTGACTCGGCTTGCTGAAGTAGCCAGAGTCGCAGAAGGCGATTTATCTTGGTTCTCCTCTTTTTTGGAAAACCGATCGCAAACAGTGAAGTTAGGACCTTTTACGTCTGAGAAACGCACAGTTACATGCGGAGTCCCTCAAGGATCGCCTCTGTCACCAGTGCTGTTTAACATCTATCTTCGTCCTCTTTTTGAGATTATCAGCAGCCAAAAACTGCTCTACCACTCATATGCAGATGATACGCAATTGTATTTCCGCATCTGCAATAGACAGGATCACCACCTCAATCTAGAGACATGCCTCTCTTTGATAGAGGATTGGATGACAAAGAGTTATCTTAAACTCAATGGAGCAAAAACAGAACTTCTTCTGTTTCACGCCAAGCGCAGGAATCAACTTTCAACAGCGTGGACCCCCCCGCCTATTTTGGGCAAACTCATCACCCCTAGCGCCAAAGTCAAAAGCCTAGGGGTCATTTTTGACTCCTTTATGACAATGGACGCACAAATAGGGTCAGTAGTCAGCGGATCTCACCATCTGCTGCGCCTACTACGCAGACTCACTCCGTTCATCCCTAAAGAGGATTTAGCGGTCGTGGTGGGAGCAATTGTAAACTCCAGGTTGGATTATGCAAATGCCCTTTACCTCGGACTCCCCAAATACCAAATCGCTCCTCTGCAAGTCGTTCAGAATACGGCCGCCAGACTTGTGACTGGGAAAAAACCCTGGGAATCCATCTCACCTTCACTGAGAGCCCTTCATTGGCTGCCAGTTAAAGACAGAATTGCTTTTAAAGCTCTCTGTCTTACGCATAGATGTGTCCATGGGAATGCCCCCCTTTATTTATGCGAAATAATAAAAGCTCATAACCCCAATCGCGTTTTGCGATCCACTAATCAGAACCTGCTCCAGGTTCCGAAAGCCAACTTCAAGTCCAAAGGAGAAAGAAGATTCGCGATCCAAGGTCCTAGACTATGGAACGCTTTACCAACCAGCATTCGGTTGGAGGAGAACCACCTAGCATTCAGGAAAAAGGTCAAGACTTTTCTCTTTTGATATCAAAGGAGACAGGAACAACAAGCGCCCAGAGGCGATTCAGTTCGCATGTGCCGCGCTATATAAGTTTTCATTCATTCATTCATTCATTCATTCATCATTTGTTTATATGTTGGGCAGGCACCCTGCCCCCTTTCCTCTACAATTGCACTGCAGCCTTCCAGCCTCTTTTCTTTTTCACTCCTTTCCCCCCCACCCTCTGCTTCCCTTTTATGTCTTCTTTTCTCTTATCTCCCCTTTCCTCTCTCTTCCCCTCTGTTTCCTTTCCCAGCCCTCACCCTCTCTCCCCCACTCCTTGTTTTTACGCATTCAATGCCCATGTTTTTGCTGTATGTACACTTTGTATTCTGGAAAACCCTAATAAAAACTTTTTGAAAAAAAAAAAACAAGCACTGAGCTGTAAAAACTATCACCCGTTTGTGTCAGTATTTTGTTGAACCACCTTTTGCTTTAAAGTCGCTGTAAACCCTTATTCCGCCTACACACGACAAGAAAAGTTTGATGTAAGCTTTTGGTCGGAAATTCCGACCGTGTGTAGGGTCCATCTGACTTTTTCTATCTACAACAAAAATTTGAGAGCTGGTTCTCAATTTTTTTAGACGGGAAACTATATCCAAGTCTCTGTCTCCTGTACTATATCCACAGTCTCTGTCTCCTGTACTATATCCACAGTCTCTGTCTCCTGTACTATATCCACAGTCTCTGTCTCCTGTACTATATCCACAGTCTCTGTCTCCTGTACTATATCCACAGTCTCTGTCTCCTGTACTATATCCGCAGTCTCTGTCTGTCTCCTGTACTATATCCGCAGTCTCTGTCTGTCTCCTGTACTATATCCGCAGTCTCTGTCTGTCTCCTGTACTATATCCGCAGTCTCTGTCTGTCTCCTGTACTATATCCGCAGTCTCTGTCTCCTGTACTATATCCGCAGTCTCTGTCTCCTGTACTATATCCGCAGTCTCTGTCTCCTGTACTATATCCGCAGTCTCTGTCTCCTGTACTATATCCGCAGTCTCTGTCTCCTGTACTATATCCGCAGTCTCTGTCTCCTGTACTATATCCGCAGTCTCTGTCTCCTGTACTATATCCGCAGTCTCTGTCTCCTGTACTATATCCGCAGTCTCTGTCTCCTGTACTATATCCGCAGTCTCTGTCTCCTGTACTATATCCGCAGTCTCTGTCTCCTGTACTATATCCGCAGTCTCTGATCGTCTCCTGTACTAAATCCGCAGTCTCTGATCATCTCCTGTACTATATTCGCAGTCTCTGATCGTCTCTTGTACTATATCCGCAGTCTCTGATCATCTCCTGTAGTATTTTGGGGGGAGAGCCATGCGCACTTACGCTGCAATCGTGATGCATCGTGATGCATCGCGGAATCGAATCGAATCGAATCGAATCGTGGACTTGATAATCGTAATCGCATCGAATCGTGAGACCGGTGAAGATGCGCAGCCCTACTGAATCTGGCCCAATATGCGTTTTACAGCACACTTATTATGCAGTAAGTTATAGGGCCTTGTTAAGTACATAAAAAAAAAACATATTAAATGTGCGTATGGTAGTGTTATACATGTAAAGATTCTATTCATGTAAAATATTGATCTCTTTAAAAATCTTTAATGCAGTTTCTTGCTCTGCATTGAGAAAACTCCAGGCTCCTATTGCTCTCTGCTGTGAACCTTTATGCTGGCAGTACTTAACTGCCTTGCTCATGTATTATCAGACTTGCCTTGCTGCCCCCACAATGCTATTTATAACAGAATTGAAAGTAAATAAGCACAAATTCCTCTTGGAGGTTGGTAAACTGATGTTGTGTAGCTGTATGTTATAAAGATTTATCAGCCACTTTAATAGGCACCTATGCTTGTTACTGCAAATGGTGAAACAACAATTCATATGGCTGTAACTCAAATATAGAAAGCATGCAGACATTGAGAAAACGTTCAGTTGTTGTTTAAATAAATATTAAAATAGGAGAGATCGACTTTGACTACTATATTGCCTACAGCAATAATTCCATGGAAACCAAAAGTGTAGCACTAATCAAAAATGAATGAATACATATATGCCTATGAACATAGGTAAACAAAGTGCTCAAATAGTGAATATGAACAATGAAAAAATATTGATGTACTCCTAAGTACACGATTAAATGTCTGTATAAAGAAAACACATTGCTAGTGCTCAAAATGCACGACTGTGTGTCTATATAATGTCTGCTAGACCGTCCCAGCAGACAGATTCGATCGTGTGTACGGGCGAGCCGACGGATTTGGCCACCCGACAGATTTCAAAGCATGCTTTGAAATCTATCGGGTGGGAATCCGTCCGCCCGACATGTCTGCTGGTTAGTACACTTACCAGCAGACATGTCGTCTCGCACCGGCGCCGAATGGATTCGGCGCATGCGCGGAAGTGTTTTACTTCCTGGTGCGGTGACATGCCGGTGTCAACGTCACCGCCACGTCACCGACACGTCAGCGCGCCGTCTGCTGGCGGGGATTTTGGTTTGCTCGTGTGTACACGCGAGCAAACCAAAATCCAAAGAGACAGATTTGTTCAAATCGGTCGGACAGACCGTTTTGAACAAATCTATTGCCTCGTGTGTACGAGGCCTGAGTGTAATGCTACGTACAGACGATCGGACATTCCGACAACAAAACTGTATTTTTTTGGACGGATGTTGGCTCAAACTGTCTTGCATACACACAGTCGCACAAATGTTGTCGGAAATTCCGATCGCGAAGAACGCGGTCATGTACAACACATACGACGGCACTAGAAAAGGAAAATTTAATACCAAGTGCGCCACATTTTAGACTCCTTCTTCTAATCTCGTATTAGTAGAAGTTTGGTGATAGACGATTCGCTCTTATATGTCATCTGCTGCTGTTCCCGATCTCTTGGAGTCTCAGAGAAATCAGTTTGTCAGAACTCTGTGTGAATATCAGCAGCAAAAAAACATAATAATTCCAGCATTATAAAGAAGAAGAGAATGTGCTTAAAGCGGAGCTCCACCCATGAAAACAACATTTTGCCATGTTGTTTAAAAAAAAAAAAAAAAATAAACCTGGAAAAAATAAAAAAAAAATACTCACCCGAAATAGCTGTTGCTATGCGGAAGTCCGTAATCTGCCTCTTCCACTCCGCGGTGCCTTTTCTTCTTGTCCTTCTCCTTGTGAATGGGGCGCGCTGCTTTCTGGGAACTGTGTGTGTTCTCAGAGAGCAGCGCGCCCATTCACAAGCCAGCGTGAGACTCACGCAGGCACAGTAGGAAACGGGCAGTGAAGCCGTACGGCTTCACTGCCTGTTTCCCATAGTGTGAATGGCGGCGCGGGACTCGGAGCGATCGCGGGACCGGCATCGGGGGGGCCATCAGCGCGGGCGCCTAGGACAGGTAAGTGTCCTTATTTAAAGTCAGCAGCTACACTGTTAGTAGCTGCTGACTTTAAAAAAAAATTTTTTTGCGGCTGGAGCTCCGCTTTAATTAAAAGATTAAAAAATTTGCAGCGTGACGAATGTTCCATCTCAATTACGAACGTTAGTTTTACCAGACCTAGCGCTTCTGTCTCGTACTTGATTCAGAGCATGCGTGGAATTTTGTGCGTCGGAATTGTCTACACACGCTCGGAATTTACGAGAACCTATTTTGTTGATGGAAAATTTGAGATCCAGTTCTCAAATTTATGTTGTTGGAAATTCCGACAGCAAATGTCCAATGGAGCCCACACACGGTCGGAACTTCCGACAACAAGCTCCCATAGAACATTTTTTTTTTTTTCACATCAGCTAATACCGAGCTTTAGAGAGCCGTTCATGGCATGACCCTTCGATCGTCTCTATATACGATTTTGCATCATCTGTGGGTACTGTTCATGCTCTACATATTTCTTAACTGAGCTTTTCTATATATTTTTCTCGTTCTTGTTTTTTTTTTTTTCATATACTGTTATAGGTATAAATAACACTACATTTATATACCTTTAAATACTAGTTGGGGCCAGCCACCCCCTCTTAGCTGCCCACTGGCCATACCCTGCAGTAATCCCTAGGTATGCCCCCATCCCTCCCTCCCAAGACCCATCCCCCACCCCCCCACCCCCCCCCGTGGCCCCCAGGACTCCATGTTTCTGTTCATAATAGGTGGCTCATACTGTCTTCTGTACCCGATTAAGCACTCCTCTTTGTTTGAGAGAGACTCTTGGTTACTCCTTCTCCAAAGGTGTGCCTCAACTATGAGTACAACGGGCCCCTAACACGATGGGGCTCTTAGACTCTCAGCATAGCTCCATGTTTTTTTATAAATCTTCCACTTATGCCATTTGGTCTCAAAATTATACTGGGTTTCTAAAGCATTCTCTCTCAACTCTTCCATCCTGTACGTTTCTTCAACAGCATCCACCCATTCCCATAGTTGTGGGCTATCAGTATCTTGCCACTTTTTGGGTATGAGCCTTTTTGCGGCATTTAGTAAATGGGGGAGTAATGACTGCTTATATTTTTTGATGCCATCGCATTCCCCGTGAAAAAGTACTACCCACGAATCTTTTATTATCTCTGTGGCTGTTATTTCCTTGACCTGGTGCAGTATGGCGTCCCAATATTTCTCAATTACCGGGCACTCCCACCACAGGTGTGCCATTGTACCTCTATCAGGGCATCCACGCCAGCACTCGGCGGGTTGCCCGTTTTTAAAGTTGCTCAGTTTGGCTGGAGTTATATACCACCCAGAGATACACTTGTAATTCATCTCCGCAGTTCGCGTATCTATAGCGGATGTATGAGCAAGAGACATTAACTTATTAACCGTGATTGCCCCCCTGGTGATTCCCAGCTCCCTTTCCCATTTTTCCACAAAAGGTGCTAACTCCGGTGCCCCAATCTTAATAAGTATTTTATATATTTTAGAAATTGTGCCCTTAGTGTTCACCCCAGTGCAAACTTTCTCTAATGGTGTCAGCTCCGAGCCCATCCTCAACGGTCGGGGAAGCTGCTGTACAAAGTGGCTTAGCTGCATATAGTGCCATCTATCGAGGTTCCACATGTCCACTCTAGATTTCAGGTCCTCGAAGGTGGCCAGTTCGCCACTCCTTATCATATCCCCTAGGTGCACACTGTCTTTTTTAATCCAATTTCCCCCTATTTTAGTTTCACCCGGTGGAAAAAATGCATTTTCTTTTAGATTGATGAGTGGCGAATTAAATTTACTATCGAGTGACATCTGTACCCTGTCCCACATCCTCAGAGTGCTTTTTGTTGTTTCACAAATATTATGTGTAATAATTCTATATTGTGTAGGCATCCACACAATTTTACTTAATTGCGTCATGTCTTGTGACTTTTCAATTTGTAACCATCTTATCCCTTGCCTGTCTCTAGCCCATTCCACCGCCCGAGAAAGAACTGCAGCTTTATAATAGCTTTTAATATCAGGGACAGCCAGCCCACCATCTTGTGTGTCTAGTTTTAGGATAGTCAAGGATATTCTATGTTTTCTGTTTTTCCAGACATAGTTCATTAATATGGCATTTAAAATTCTTAGATATTGTGGGGATAGCGCGATTGGAATTAATTGAAATGTATAAAGTATCTTAGGGACATAAATAGTTTTTAACATATTGATACGTCCCATCCATGAGATGGGTTTATTTACTGTCTTTTTTAATTATTTTTTAATTTCATTTAGCAGGGGAACGTAGTTAGACTTATAGATCTTGTTGACCGAATTGGCTAGTTTTACACCTAAATACTGTACTTCTTTCCGCCATGGAAAGTCGCATATCTCTTTAACCCGCCTTACTTCCGTTTTATCCATGCTTATATTTAGTATCTCAGACTTTGCGACATTGGCCCAGATTCATAAAGCAATTACGCCTGTCTAACTGGTGTTAGACAGGAGTAATTTCAAATTTCGCGCGCCGTATCACTAGTTTGAATCCTCAAACCATGATACGGCGGCTTCGGGCTTCGATCCGAGAGGCTTACGTCTTCGTAAGCCTTCGGATCTACGCTGCCATCTATTTGCGGCCGCTGGGAGGAGTTCGCGTCGTTTTGATGCGTCGGGATATGCAAATGTTTTTTTACGGCGATTCCCGAAGATACGAGTGGTCGTCGCAATCGCTTTCGTCTATTTTTTTGTACGTAATGTTAGAGCAGCTTTTTGCTGCTCTAACGTTACGTAGCCCATGTTAAGTATGGCCGTCGTTCCCGCTTCGAATTTTTTTTTTTTGTTTACGTAACTCGTTCGGGACTAGGATCGCCCGTAAACGACGCTACCTAAACAACGAATGATGTCACGACGTGATTTCGCGCAATGCACGGCGGCAAATTTGGGATCGGAGCATGCGCAGATCGATCGCCGCGGGAACGCGCCTATTTTAAATGATTCACGCCCCCTACTCGCGCAGATGGATTGCGACGGGAGAAATACACTACGCCGCCGTCGTTTACTGGACTAAATCTACCTGAATTCCACGTAGAGCCAGGTAAAAAACGGCGGCGTAGTGTATTTCTGATACGCTACGATAATCCATTTCTGTGTGAATCTGCCCCATTGACCCTAAAATTAGAGATAGAGCCATATTGCCGCAGGGTCCGTGACAGCCTGGGTATGGTGTTTACTGGGTCTGCGATAAAAAACAATATATCGTCGGCGAACGCTGATAATTTATGTTCCTCTTCACCGACCCGGACCCCTTTGATATCAGGATCTTTACGGATCGCGGATAAAAGGGGTTCTAATGATAAGATAAATAGAAGTGGGGACAGGGGACATCCCTGTCTTGTCCCATTGCTCATCTCGAAAGAATCCGAGAGAGATCCGTTGATCTTAATTTTGGCTGTTGGCCGACGATATAATGCTTCAATCCATCCACTGAGCCTGTTCCCAACTCCAATTGCAGTTAGTGTCTGCATCATAAACCCCCAGTCTACCCTGCCAAATGCTTTTTCTTGCCATAGAACATTTGTTGTCGGAAATTCTGAGTGTGTGTACGCAGCATAAGTATGACTGCGCTCAAATACTCATGAAAAAATAAACCAATCTCGAGGCACTCTAAATTAATAAATAAATAATTTTATCATAGTGCAAAAAAAAGCTATATTCATTAAAAAAAAAAAAAAACAAGTGTTGAAAGAGTGACAGTGCAAAATAAAATCTGTAAACACAATTTGCCAAAATGAACAAAAAAAATATAATAAAAATGTCATATACAATACTTCATAAATCAAACAATTGTCCAAAGTAATAGCACACAAAATCCAAAATGCTAACTTTCACCTTGTGTTGAAAAAATAAATAAAGAGCAAAGAAAATAATTAGTAGTGGAAATTCACCAAGTATCCGTCACCTCAAAAAAGTATTTTGTCTCACCTCTCCAAAAAAACAGTTGTACTTGGGAAGTAGGGTGGAGCCTTGAGTGATGTCACCCTGTACTAGCCCATGGCAACTCACAGCCTGTGTGTGTGTGGCTGGAACTGGTTGGGTATATTTTAAACATGCTACTATCCCATTGTGTTTTGTATGTCACAGTAAAATGTATATGTAACTGCTTGAACTTTAATAAAATTACATTGATGTTTTTTTTTACTATGTGAAACTCTCCTTCCATTCCCCATGTTCATATTGGATTGCTTGACATGATGAGAACCAAGATGCACTAATGCTAATTAAATTGGAAAGAGGAGCATTTACTGTACCCATTATAGCTGGATGGTCCCTTGGTAGACAGGATTTGATTGAATCAAGATCCTCTTGTGTATTAGTGCCACTTCCCAAGTACAACATTTTTTTTTGGGGAGGTGAGACAAAATCATTTTTGAAATGAAGGACACTTGGTAAATTTTCACTACTCATTATTTCCTTTGGACTTTATTTATTTTTTTCAATGTATGGTGAAGGTTTTGTGTGCTATTTCTTTGGACAATTGTCTAATTGATTTTATGGACTTCATGAAGTATATCAAATTTTGATTATATATTTTTTTGTTGATTTGGGCAAATTGTGTAGTACAGATTTTATTGCACTGTCAATTTTTCAACACTTGATATGTTTTTAGGGATATCATTTTTTGCACTGTGATATATTTATTGATTTAGATTTATTTATTCATTTAGATTGCACAGGCATTAGTTTATTATTTCACAAGTGTTTGAGCACGGTCATACTCACATTTAATTTTATATTCACACACAATTTCCGATCACAGTGAGCGCAGCTTAATTAATTTATTTGATATATGTAATTATCCCTGTGGCGAAGATTAATTTATTATATTTTTACTAGGCAGATGAATGGCGGGTCAATGGGCACTGGTTGGCAGGTGGTTGCAAGTTAGCAGGGTCAGGGTAGCCTGGTCTGCAACTTATGGTTCAGATCAGGTACAGGCAGGAAATAGGGGAGTAGTCACAGTTCAGGCTGGAGTCATATACGATAAGAAAAGTCAGTAAAAAGCAGAAGACAGAGTTGTATAACAGGGACAAGTCAGGGACAGTGCAGGCGGAGTTCGGGAGTAGTAAGAGGCAGGCCAGGTCAGTGACGGATGAGCCTTCCCTGACAAATACCCACTTTCTGCCTTTGCTAGAATGTGTAAAACATTGGTTTTCACTCTAATGCTGGGATTGAACATACAATGGTTTTGCTTTTTTAGCTACAAGGATGTGGGGATTGCTATCTTGGAGTTTTTCAGTCAGGCTTTTGGGGAGACCCAAAATGGCATACAGGTATGACAATATAAATACACATTTTACAAAGCTGCCTAGTTGGAGCCCCTTGACTGCACATGCTATTGGCTATTTTCTGGAAAAGGTAAATTTAATTAGGATTTGAAAGGATTCTGTTTACAGCAACATAAGACCATATAGGGTTCTTCTGTCACCTATGACCTAGTAAAGGACACTGTTGGCACCAGGTAACTGGCACTGGATGACTAAAGACTAGGAAAATGGATTTTAATTCCTGCTATTGCACATACAGTAGATGTCAGGACCATGATTTGGAGTTGACAAATCCATTCTATAATTTTTAAAGATTTAAGGCTGGGGGTAATGGTATAAGGAATGTGTACTGGGCACATTAGGTTCTTTAATGCCAACTGACTAGCATGTAAATGTCATAGTGTTACCTTAAGATACACCTGTGTTGAATGTTTTATTGATGTCACATTCACTGCTTTATACATGCATATATCCTTTAGTATTGTATGCCTCTTTATAGCCCAGTTGATACATTCTCCATTAGCTACCTCTAGTAGGAAAATGTGCAATAGCATAAAGAATGTCTCGTCTCAGCCTGTTTCCAGGAACGTGCCAACAACTGCGGCATATTCCAGTGGCCTGCCTTTGCACTACATCTCAATACACCAAAGTGACTTTGAAAAGAGTGGAACAGGACCTTGTTGGACCCATACCATGATGAATTCAACCTGTTTAATGTTGGAAAATAGTCTGAGGCCGTGTACACACGGCAGAGAACTTCGACGGGCAGAACACATCGTTCCGCCCGTCGAGGTTCTCTGCCGGCCGTCGAAATCGGCGACCCGCCCGTCGGGAATGGCAACCAGCCATTTTCTTCCAGGCGGGCCGTCGAGCAAAAATAGAGCGTGCTCTCTTTTCGCTCGACGGGATTCCCGACGGGCGGGGGGCGAGCGCTCTGTGTACACACGGCCGAGGTCCTCGCTGGAATGCAGCTTCCAGCGAGGTTCTCGCTGGTTTTCAGCAAGAACCTCGGTCGTGTGTATGCCGCCTAAGTCAGTATTAGATAGTTATATTTAATAAAGTGACAACTGATCAGCATCATGTCAGTCACTCTAATGCCGCGTACACACGATCACTTTTTGTGATGTAAAAAAAACATTCTATTTCACGAAACAAAACAACGTTTTTCAAACATCATTTTAAAAAACGATGTTGCCTACACACCATCGTTTTCTGAAAATGCTCTTGCAAAGCATGGTTACGTAAGACACTTTAGACGGCACTCTGTTCTATTGAAGCTCCCGTCTCATAACTTGCTTCTGAGCATGCGCGGGTTTAAAAACGTTGTTTTAAACGTCGTTTTGCCCACACACGATAATTTTTTATGACACAAAAAACGACATTTAGAAAAACGACAAAAAATTCAAGCATGTTCTAATTTTTTTTTGGTCGTTTTTTTGGTCGTTTTTTTTGAAGACATAAAACAACGTTTTGCCCACACACGATCATTTTAAATTACGTTTTTTAAAACGTTGTTTTTTTTCATTACAAAAAACGACCGTGTGTACGCGGCATTACTGGTATACAATCCATGATCATGAAAGATGAAATTCCGAATTGCTCCGATGACAGCAGAAGATCCTCGACGGACACAATTTCCTAAATGTTGCCGTCTTTGTACAATTGGATTTTCCTTCAACCCATTCAGTATCTTATCAGCCAGTGGAAGCTTGTGAGTCCCCTTTCACTCACTGGAGCGGTTTTCAGCGGCTTTGGTACTGGAAATCACCTCTCCTAAGCACCTGAAAACCGCCTCCCATTCATTTCAGTGTACACTTTTCACACTTGGGCGGTGCACTTGCGGGACATTATGAAAAGTCCTGCAAGCAGTATCTTTGGGGCGGGTTGTAGTTAGCGCTCCCGAAAATGTAATAAATGGGCAGCCCTTTCAAAGGGCCTCCTGAAAAGCATTTTGAAAGAGCTGCAAAACTGAACTTTTTTGGGGGGTTAAAAGCACCCCACGAGCGGCACTTTAGCACTAACAGCCGGCACTTTTAGTGTGAAAGAACTCTGAGTGTCACATTTGAGCATGCGTATAATATAGCTCCTGGGACTTTCCCCAGTTAATTGGCAGCACAAAAAGTAAAGCAGTCACAAAAAAAAGCTAAATTGCATTATTTTTTCCTTCCTTTCAAAATATCCATTAATGTACCTCTAAGTTTTTTTTTTTTCTCACTGTTTCTAACTTTCATTAAAATAGACTATGCTAGTTCTTTATGTACTGTCTCTATAAGGAAAACGCTTACAAAATTATCTACTTCTGTTACTGACTCCGTTGACGTACTCTTTTCATGCTATATACCCCTCTAGTTCTGCCCCGCTGCTGGCATTGTCAGGGGGATAGGGGCAGAGGCAGCTCTAGGCTTTGTGAGGCCTTAGGCAAAGTTTTGACACAAGGCCCCACTCACGCTCATAATGGATAAAAAAATATTCAAGCAAGTAAAAATGGCTGCAGAAAGACGCGTGGATCTAGCACACAGGCGATCAGCACCACTTCCAGGGCACCCTCCTCACCCATCAGACATATGAAGCCAATACAACATCTGGGACTCAACAAGGTGACAACCCCTCTAGGATTTTCCCCTGTGCCTTGGGAGAATGGAAGGGGGTGTCACTGAATCATTCTACATCCACAGAGGAGAGGGAGAGTGGGGGGATCCCCGTGCAAGAGAGAGAGAGGGGGTGAGAGGGAGCGAGAGAGGGAGTGTGTAAGGGATGGAGTGAGAGGGAAGGAGGGTGAGAGGGAGAGGGAAAATGAGGGAGGAGGAGAGGAGGAAGGGTGAGAAGAGGAGATAGATAGAGAGAGAGAAGGAGAGAGAGAGAGAGAAGGGGGAGAGAGAGAGAGGAAGGGGAGGGAGAGAGAGATAGGGGGAGGGAGGGAAGAGAGAGGGGGCAGGGAGGAGGAGGGAGAGAGAGTGTGAGGGAGGGAGACGGAAAGAGGGAGATAGAGAGAGGAGAGAGAGATCTCTAGCCCTGTCCCTGTCTGCAGCCCCTCTTGTTTACCATGTCCCAGTCTGCAGTGCCTGTCTGTGGGGGCCGTGTGTGTGATGCTTGGTACGGTACCTTCCATGCCAGCAGGATGTTTTCCGGCCCCAGTCAGCCTGTCCCCCAGTCCTGGGAGGTCTTTAGAGATCTTCTCCCTCAGGAAACTATTAATCCTTGCAAGCCTCGCTGCTCAATTTGCCCGCCAGGCCTGGACTGGGACAAAATATAGACTGAGCATCCCATGATGGCGGTTCCTTCCCCGCCCAGCCTGAGAGACCCTAGCAGCAGCCTGAGGGGAAAAGGGGGAACCTAGAAAAGCGCGGACCGGGGGTGAGGGGGCCAGAAAAGAGAACAGAGGTGACAGAGAGCATTGGAGTGAGGCTGAGAGCATCAGAGAGGGGGGGTGCACTGGCAGAAGTAGAGAGCCTGGCATGGCAGAGAGCACAGGGGGGTGATGGAGAGCATAGGGGCCAGAGAGTACTGGGGGAGGGGCATGAGAGCATAGGGAGGGTGGGGGGTGGGGGTGGAGTGCACAGGGGGAGCTGGATAACACAGTGTGGTGGAGAGCATTAGAGGATCCAGGGAGCACAAGTGGCGGTTGGAAAGCACTGGGGTGGAGCTGGTTAGCATAGTGGGAGCCAGGGAGAAAATTGGGGCTGGAAAGCACAAAGGGAGAGCTGGAGAGCACTGTGGGGGGGGGGCTAGAGAGCACAGTGTATGAAAAGCACAGGGGGAGCCAGGGAGCATGGGGGAACTGGACAACACAGGGGGCAGATAGCACTGGGGGTGCAGGTAGAATGGGGGGGTTAGGGAGCATGGGGAGGAGCAGAGAGCTCTGGGGGGCTGAAGAGCACTGTTGGTGGGAGCCAAGGAGCACAGGGGTCAGAGAGCACTGGGGGGGAGAGTATGGGGGGGGAGACAGGGAGGACCAGAGAGCACTGTGGGGGAATATCATTGTGGGGGAGCCAGGGAGCACAGAGCACTGGAGGGAGGTGGAGAGTAGTGGGGGGGGACGATCTGGACAGCAAAGTGGGGGGTGGAGAGCATGGGGGAGCTGGGGTGCAGTGGGGGGACTAGACAGCACAGTGGGGGGAGAGCATGGGGGAGCAGTGGGGGGGGACTGGACAGCACAGTGGGGGGGATACCGTGGGGGGACTGACAGCACACAGTGGGGGGAGCATGAGGAGAGTGGGGGGGCTGGACAGCACAGTGGGGGGAAGAGCATGGGGGGAGCTGGGGAGCCGGTGGGGGGACTGGACAGCACAGTGGGGGGAGAGCTGGGGAGCAGTGGGGGGGGACTGGGGGCACAGTGGCAGTGCAGTGGGGGGACTGGGAGCACAGTGGGGCCGGGAGTGGGGGGGGTATGGGGAGCACAGTGGGGGGAGAGCATGGGGGAGCTGGGTGCAGTGTGGGGACTGCACAGCACAGTGGGGGAGAGCATCCTGGGAGAGCTGGGGAGTAGTGGGGGGGGGACTGGGAGCACCGTGTGGGGGAGAGCATGGGGAGCTGGGGAGCAGTGGAGGGACTGCAGGCACAGCACAGTAGGGGAGAGCAAGGGGGACTGGGGAGCAGTGGGGGACTGGACAGCACAGTGGGGGGGGACTTGACAGACAGGTTAAGGGGGAGCTGGGGAGCAATGGGGGGGATACTGCACAGCACAGTGCGGGAGCCAGCTAGCACAGGGATCAGAGAGGAGCTCCGGTGAATGGAACCCATCACAGCACCTGTTGCAGCCTGGCTGACCGCCCAGAGAGAACGTGAATACCTGGCCGGCCGCACTGCCACCCCTGTGTGCCTGGATAGGAGGAGCAGGCGCGGCCGGGGACAGCTGCACATTGGAGGAACTGATCTTATATTTTTCTGCAGCTAATGAACGCCCATAGAAGAAGCGACCATTCAGCAGCTGCAGAAAGAATATGGAAAGATCAGTTCCTCCATGTGCAGTTGTCCCCGGCCCGCCGCTCCTCCTATCCAGGCACACAGGGGTGCCGTGCGGTGCGGCCGGCCAGGTACTCACGTTCTCCCTGGGCAGTCGGTCAGGCTGCAACAGGCGCTGGGATGGGATCCATGATCCACCGGAGCTCCTCCTTTCCCTTCACAGAAAGTTAAAAGGGCAGGGATAGTTTCCGTTGTCTGGCCCGAATAGGCAGCCGGCCAGACACGGAGGGAGATGCCAGGCTGAAGGAGCAGCTCGGCTGCTTTGTGTGGCCGCACAGCTTTTACAGATAGCACCTGGAGCCTGAGAGGCAAATGAGGCGGCCGCGAGGCCTGTGTGAGTGCGAGGCCGTAGGCATCCACCTCATTTGCCTAATTAGTGAGCTGCCTCGGGATAGAGGCACCCTTTTTCACATCTATTGGACCTACCCTCTAATAGCTCCATTCTGCCGTTAAAAAAACGCAAAAATTACTGACTCGCCTCTTTGAGGTGCCGGTACCCATGACACCAAAATTCTTTCCGTTAGACCTCGTCCCCAATGAAAATAGCCCAAACCATATAAGAAGCTACTTAGACACATCCTGACTGCTGCACGCTGCCTCAACTGGTAGAGG